>JAHQIW010003345.1:0-119698 GCA_019055375.1 Parelaphostrongylus tenuis | reverse complement strand
GTGGTATGATCTTATAATATACCCAATAATGTAAAGTGCTGTGCAAAAACATTTGCGTCAGCCGGGATTCGAACCCAGATCTCACTCATTTCGGGAGCGTGTGCTGAACCGTTGCCCACCGGAAAGAGTGAGATCTGGGTTCGAATCCCGGCTGACGCAAAAGCAAACTCGTTGCACTAAGTGTTATGCTGAAACTCATTCAGACAGATGACGTTTCGACGGAGAGCCTTTTTCAGAGCTCAGAAAGATCAGGTTGGCAACAGCCCAGTTAGCCAATCGCCCCATTATTTCAACAGAAAATAATCACTAAATCAAGATTTTACCTCTATTAAGAACAAAGCAACTTCACCACGCACTGGTTTCTCTGTATGATAAGTTTAACAAATGGAAACCAACTACGCAAGTTTCTCATCAGCTGTCAATGTACTGTCACAATAAAACAACAGTCTAATACGATCAAGTTCGTGTAATAAAGAGGCCATTCTTCTCTACTGTTCATGTTTGGATTTATGGAATTTAATCAAAATACCTAAGAATCGAAGCGATTAGAATTTATTTCTGTGCGAGTAAATGACTCTACTTCAAATTCCTCTTCGCTATGTGTCTGCATCCTATCTGAAATTAGTGAAATGAGTGAAATTAATTTATGGTGAGATAGCTTGGCTTCATTATGAAGGTTAGAAGTTAACAAAGGCTCCAGCTTCTTCTAATATAATATGGCGATCTATCGTCTCCACCAGTTCAAGATATTGACAAAACTTACTTCTCAAGTTTCGCTCTAGTAATTAGAAAATAGAGATGCTGTTCTGCGCCTCGTGTATCTCCACTTCTTCATAGACTAGTCTGATCCGGGTAAAGGATAGTCTCTTCTTCATCAGTTTCGTGTACATAGTTCCTATTTAGTTAACCTACATTTCGGACTATTTGGCCGATCAACTGGCGCGCTCTTTCTACCCGATGTCTCTCTATAACCACCGTAGCGCATACAAGCACGACTATATCACCTGGTTGCGCAATTTGCGACCTACCCTATCCATTGAAGAATGACTAGCGTCAAGCCCTTCGCTCGAATAGTGGTCGGCCACTAACATACCTTATTTGTAAAAGCTATTGAATTGCTTGCTTATTGAATTTCTCAGTAAGCAAGAACGAAAAGACCCGAGTGAACCATGAAAAGGAGGGAAACATTTACCACGAACTTATCAACAGTGTTCCAGTATTCCAAAATTTTCGTTGATACAGCTTTACACATTTCAAAAACACAACACAATTCACGTGGCCATGAAGCGCTATTATTAATCTATAATACAGTAGCATCTCTGTTTCCAAGCAGATCCGAGTTTTCTAATAATACAATTGCAAGCAATAATAACACAGTATGATATTAGTGTATTTATTAACTTTTTTTTATTCGGTCCGTCTCCACAGTGTTTTTCACCGTGCGGATCACAGTACTTTAGCATACGTTTTTCGTTTTCTTTTTGAACGTCATAGAATTCTGGTTAAGCTTGCTACTTGCAATCTCGATCATAGCCTGGCAGCGACGTCCATAGGGCGCTTGTTGTTGACTGCCGGAGAGTGCTGGGGGCGAGGTTTAGGGCGCGCGAGCTGTGGCGAGTATCGCGACCACTTGGTCACGGTGCCCCTTGCATTCGATAACTTGTAATTACAATCTCAGATATGCTCGAAAAGTAATATACTGAATTACTCAATCCGCATCGAGGTTTATACGTAGTCGGTCCTGGAAATCTACATCACACTTTTGATCTACAAGGAAAGTGTTTTTGGACAAATTTTTATCTATATAGTGTACTAAGGTGCAATAACGGTATAAGCTTTAGTATTTTCTCCTTGGTTGATTTGTCGACTTCTTGTTCAAAAAAATGAGTATTACAGTATGTTTTCCTTGTTCCTTACGGAGTTTTATTACCACTGTTGTTGATGCAAGAGATAGTCAGATTTACTTACTTACTTACTTACTTACTTGATACTTAGATGGTTCGTCTTCACTAGTTGTGCAGACTCCAGCACCTATTCCAAATGGTATATTGTTGGTCCGTACTTATGACATTCCTTGGTTCTTGAAGTAACCTTGCAAGAGGCGTTTTTAGGTCTTCAGATGTCGCTTCGAAGAAATGGATTTCGTCAATGGAGCTTTGGCCGGGCTTCCTACTTGTTGACTCGGAGATGATGTTAAGCCGAAATCAAAAGCAAAAGTAGGAAACAAAATCAACCGACCGCTCACGGATGATGTAAAGACCGAAATCGATGGTCGATAACCTGCACTAAAGAGCTACATAGCTAAAAATGTGTCTTTCTTCATCTCAAATGAAGACTTATAACTCTAATTGAATGCTTCGGAATTGCATGGTAGCCATTCAAGCCGTTCACTATAGACGCAAGTCAAACTTTATGGAATGCCCTTTTGAGGCATTGCATACTAGGATAATGATGTTAGCTCAGATGGAACATTCATTCCCTTGAAATGGCCACTCACTCTTGGTTAGGAAACACTCATTTTCATAACTTTCAAATGTTTCACAATGGTTCTGGCATGTATCGATCATCTGTGAGCTCAGTTTTTTTCCTTCAATTACAATTGCTCTGTCGGGTCTTGACGAAGCTTACTACTACCTATATTGGATAATCTGTAATGAACCCATTTTACTCAGTTCGTTTATATGGCTTGTGAATGCTTGTCAGAAGTGGCAACACCATAGTGATCGTTGATGTCTGATGTAAAAAGAATGAGAGAACTAAGTAGAAGTGAATGCAGCAGAATATCAGTGTTGCGGCTTGATCAATTTTATCACCAACAGAGAATTCATAGGAAAGAAAGAGACACAGCAGTGCTTGGGAGACAGAAATATTGTACGATAATACACTTATTGTCTGTATTTCGACCCGTTCCTGACCAGCCAGGCATCCGATGCAGCGGCAAATTTTGTACAAAGAATAACGAACATTTTTCTGGTGAGGAATAGAATGCATCTACTAGTTATATTCTAGAACTTAGAATCATTCTAATAACATACAACGGCATTCATGAGAACAGATTCCTCGAGTAACAGTCGAGCCTACACACATCCCGAAATATCTTAGATGACAGATATGAGGCATCGAACAAAACGAAAGTTGCCCGTGTTCACAATCATGTAATCTTTGATCGTTTAAGTAATAGAAATGACGAGTAAGCATAGTGAGAGATACATGACTCATATCTTCTTCATGGAGTAAACAAGCAAAACTCGATGTTTTCAACAATTTCCTTATTTACATAAGCGGAGTCACGTATTGTGGGATCCCAAAACTACATTCTATTCGTTTCCTAGCCTACATGATCTATGAAGGTCACGGATTTGCGCATGGATTCGGCTACTTCTTGAGAATTTTGGTCTTCCTTACCAATGCTGACGAATGCTGGTCAAGTCGACTCATCGTGGGATCCTGGAGAGCTGCTTCAAGAGTTTTCCAATTCCTCATCACTAATGGTTGCCAGATTTCGAGTATAGAAGATCAGTTAATCTCATACAATTTTGGAAACCTACGTTCTCTATGCTTTAGTGGAGATCCGTGAGATTGAAAGCGCGTTTCATAACTCACTCTCACAGCGTAAGCATGCATTATTCAAACATGCTGTCTAAGCGGGTTTGGTTTAGTGTATGTACAGTGGCGCTAGGTTCTGTAATGTGCTGAATCGCTCCCTCGTTCAAGGCGGTGCCCGCGCTCACCAAGACCTTTTATCCTCGAGCTTCGAAAGCTGGTAGCACACTCCGTAGGAGAACGAAAACATTGACACCATTCATCAGTGATGCATCTCACATGACCCGGCCCAGGCCAGATATGCAAACAATCACCTGAACGATGTTTTGTGGTGTAGAAGCATCACACATCTCTCAGGGATTTACTAATCAAAAAATGACCTGATCGCAAAAACAGTAACTCTCTATCATATCATGTGTGCTGCGATACGCATTTATAGCAATGCTACGAACGCAGCAAGGGTCAAATGACTTCATTATTCGTGTTATTCTTTCTTTATCACCAATGTGTGTCCGAATATTTCAACGCGTGATCTGTCAAAGTTGTTGCTACACTCAATTAACAACTTACAAGAAATCGTTTATCAGACTTTTGTTCGTCTATTTTGATCTCACTACATTTCCGTTTATGATAAGATTTGCATTTCAAGGTGTCAAACATCATTCGGGAAACGCCAGTAGACTAGTAGTAGAGATGTCATTAACAAACGGCATCCAAAATCATGACAAGAATTTTGCAAGCAGAAATCGCTACGAAATTCCTAAATGATTGTATAGCGGCATTCAAAATCCAAATGGATTTTAACGATATGATAAGCTGTTGAAATAGTGAAAAAGACTTAAACAGACGCTCAGATTGGGAAGAAACTCATTCGACAATAAAGTGCGCAATAAAAGTAGCAGATTGCTCTTGCTGGGACTTCCGAAAAACGAAAAAGGAAATCCGGATATTCGTAGCCCTCCTTAATCATAAGGAGCGTTTTCAGATATGTCTGATAAAACTTTGCGGATTCCGGATGCATAGAGACTGGCTGGCTCAGGATAAGTCGAATCACCGAATTTATATTAATGTAGAGTCTTCCTATTTCCAAGCAATGCTGTGCCCCTTTCCCCTTTTCCTTCTTTGAAGTCCCTTGTTGATGAAAAAATTGACTATGCTGCATGCCACCTCGACTGTTTTTCTCCACTTACTCTCATTCGATAATTTCGCTCTCTCTATTCTTAAAACGATCACTATAGTATTATTGTCGTCGTTGACAAACATTGACAAGTCAGACAAACAAACTCGTTGAAGTGAAATGGATTCATTGTAAATTAATTAGTTTGGGATAGCGACTCTAGTCGAGACCAGGCGAAGTATCTTTGTTCGAAGGAAAGTGATCTAAGACATAACTGATTCATTCCAGAACATTTGCGAAAATCAAAAACTCATGGACGTGAGCGTCTCCGTACTCAGCCGGGGACTGGTCGTTTTCAGGACAACGGGATTCATCTTTTGTATCACATTCGTTCCAGATGCGCCGACTCACACTTCGAACTCGATTAGTCAGCAGATTGTTGAAGGAAAGCATAACCATCCTGAGAGAGTTCTAATGGTAAAGCTGTAATCCACAAAGCTTGGCGAGCGCCTGTGTTAAACGGGCTAAGACGGATACCTTGCGATTTCAGAAATGACCATGATAGACAAGGGCTCAGTGTATTGTATTATTAATAAGCGAAGGAAATTTCTAAAACAGCTGTACAACTCCCACTCACAAGTTGTCCGATCACCTCTCGGATGCGAATCACACCGTTCAGATATCACCTTATTTATGAAAGCTAGGGCGCTTTCTTGTGATGAACTTTATTCGTATACAAGAATAAAAACAACGCGTGACAGATCAAAAAGGGAAATGTCTACCACGAACTAACAAACAAAACATCGGCATTTCGGAATATTCATTGGAATAGCTTTCTAGACACGGTTTAATCTACTCGTAAGCACAATATAAAATACGGATTATTATAATAATAGAGGAAAAATACGGATTATTATAATAATAGAGGATTATGTCATCGCTGAAAAACATCCATTTATTTTCCTTTGACATGGTCTCCTCCTGCTTGCAACTTCTCACCAACGTAATCTCGTAAATCAGGGAGCTACAAAAAGTCAAATCATTAGTCATAAGAGTGAGAATGAAAGGAAGGCGAAATCATGATACCTTCTCGGCTGTGGCCTCATAAGCATTGGAGGCCGCTACTTTTACCGTCTCCACAATGCCTTGAAATGTCCTAGTAGCATCTTCGCCCCTCATTCTTGCTTCCTCGGCCGCGTTATAGGCTTTATCCTTGGCTGACTCGGCCGTGTTCTTAGCTTTTCTATTTAGGTCTTCCGCTTTATCCTTTGCTTTCTCGGCCATGTGGCAAGCTTTGTCCTTGGCTGCGTCGGCAGCATTTTCGGCTTTTCTCTTCATCTCATCCGCTTTATTCTTAGCTGCCTCGGCCGCATTGTGAGCCTTCAATTTCGCTTCTTTCGCTTTTCTTCTGCTACCCTGTCGTTATGGGCATTCCAAGCTTGATCACTCGAAGTTCAAATTATAGATCTAAACACAGCAAAATTTGTATAAGACCTATACGGTGACAAACTCACATTGTGGCTCATGGATTTGGATTTTTGGATTTGGGTAGCGATGTACTGCAACGGAATATACATTATTATATATGAATCGCATACATGAAAGCATACATGAAATCGCATATTAGTCATTTAAAGCTCGTTTACCATAAATGTTCGTCACATCTTGCGTATTGCAGCTTTGCCACTGAAACTTAGTCCGTTTAGATGCACCTGCTACGAAAATATCACCTCAAATGAAATCTTTATTCCTTAAAATGGCCAGATTTGCACGACACCAGTTTTATTGCTAAGACAACAAGATCTCCAGCTGTCATTAGCCACAATCAGAAAAAAATAGCTTTGAACAAAAACAACCAAATGGAACCCTATTGTCCACATATCAGGTCTTGGCTGTTATTTTGAAACATTACAGCGTTCGTTTCAAGTGCTTTGCTAAATCAAACATAAATTCACTATACCTGATATTTTTTGAGACAACACGTCATATGGCTTGTTATGATCATGTCAGCATTACCGGTCTAGCGATTTATTTCACTTCACGGTACGTCTAATTCGTTTATCGTCGTCTACTCTAAGTAGGAGGTATGAAGCCCCGAGAGGATTGGCTAAGGACGACAAGTGTCCATAACAGGCCACAAGATATGTTGGCTCAAATAATATCAGAAAACGAAATGCTCAACCAGCAGCCAAAGCAACACTCGAAATGCTCGGAGACCTTTGTGGAGGATGAACGCGAGGAAACGAGTCAAATGAGAAAACTGCCGGAACCGTCACAATAAGTTTTGGTAGAAGATCGCGCAGGATAAATACCATATAAAAATGTTTCTAATGAACTGTCGTAAATCTCGCTATAAACATTCGTTATAGTCTGAGCAAATATTTGAAGCTTTTCGAAGTTGACATCAAAGGCTTAGTTTCGGCAGTATCGCACGCTTCATCAGTGAGTTCACACACCACACTGAATCCAATTTCATAGCAGGAAGAGCAGACGTTGTTTATGCTGATAACACATGACAATGTGTTACCACAGCTTTTGCGATCAATTAATTACGGCAGGTAGTGAATATGGAAAAATTCATCTCATCGACTGTTTTCATATCTCCCTATAAACAATCACTATAGCCTAAGAGAATGTCTAAAACCTTTTCGAGGTTGTCACATGTAAGCCACTGACGTACCAACCTCGAAAAGGCTTCAAACATTCTGTAAGTATGCCAAAAAAAAATCCTGTGAAGTGAAATAAAGGTTCAGAAAAGAAGATAAGACTTATAAAACACACATGTTTTATTTTTTATTTTTAGTACCCGTTCTCTTTCATGGCAGGGTACACTGTGAGATACAACCAAGGATGTTGAGATATGAAAAAAGTTTGAGGCCTCAACTGGTCTTAGAACCAGCAGGATATCCATCGTAGAAAAGCCAGTGGTACTGGACTCAGATAACATAATCATTGCTGTTATAATATGTATAGTCGCGAATTTTTATAATATGGACAACAAAAAAGGATACGAAAAAGCCACAAAATTTCAAAAATTCAGCGCTCAATCTATTTGCTAAGTTAATGAAGCTATGGACTTCCATACGTTTTGGTGCTCCCAGTTTCCCTTTTCAAAGAAAAAATCGTCAATTGAAAGTCAAAGAAAAAAGTGAACAGAGAAAGAAAAAGAAATGAGACGTCAGAAACTTTCACGTAATAGCAAAAATAGGCGAAAAGACTCACTACGTTGACTTCCAAGCATCGGATAAATCCTCGTATAGTAACCATATTGCGTCCAAAGGACGAGATCTTGAATGATGTAATACACTCCGATGATCTTCTGAACTAGTGTTTGATTCGTTAGAATCGCTCCCAACATATTACATGTATCACCGGAAAGCCTAAACGATAAATGATCAACGATCTGGAGTGATATTCAAAACTTTCTACCTCAGGCAGGAATCGAACCCGCTGTTCGACCCTTAGAGGGAAAGCGTGCTATTACTACGACACGGTAATGAAGAAACACGGGTTCATCCCCCGCCTGAGGTGTTTTGCAGACCACTCAGCATCCTCAAATATAGTGTTATAACGTCATAATACTGCTATAAGAGTGATAAGATGAAAAAGTTAGTCTACATAAACGATCGCTCTGCAAAGAAAAGTAGTTGAAGACGGATAACAAATTCTTACCATAACAATAGAAATATTGGCGAAAGCCCGTCACATTTCTTCGTCTTGTAATTCCGATAAATCTGCGGTATGAGCGGAACAAGCCATAACATGAGAGATATAATTCCTATGATGAATCCAATTAGTTTCAATTCTGTGTCGACACAATCGGAGAATATCTGAAAACACCTAGAATGAGATCCAGCATGATGCGTAGTGAGAATATTAGACCGTTCTATAAACTTGGCGGCATTATATGTTAGAAGGCGATAAATGAATACTCGACTTCATTCGCTGGATAAGAATTGTCTATAGGAGCGTAAGTAATCATTCGAAAGTTTGAATCTCTGGCTGCAGTCCTACGTGGTCAGCTTTCAAAAATGCCCTTTTATAACCCTGTAACATGCAGATAAATTTATGCATCGCACAACCACGTGTTTTTCCTTATCTCGCTTATATTCCGCTGAATAGAACTTCTTAATCAAAGTGCTAGTATTCGATCGATAGCACAAGTCTGGAAGAACTCAAAAAGGTGTTTGCTTTTTAGAAAAGCTCTTTCTTCAGACTATTAGTAATCAATCATGCACTAGCGTATGTTTCAGTGATTCCAACGCTGCACTTATTTTTTGGGAAGAGAGCTTCACAGCAGTGTAGCATGGAAAATAAAATCGACTTTCACATATTCGGCGGCTTGTTCACCGGCTATCCAACGGTATGGGGGCGGGGCGATTGACCGATGACCTGACGATTTATACATGTGGAATGGAACTTGTTACTTAATTGAACTTTTATCGCCGTTTTGGAAGAAAGTTTAAAAAAAAACGATTGAGTCAGATACTACGAGATTTTCTCTACACGTTCATATGCTTTTCCTGCTTCCAGCAAATTACACGCGTGATGAGAATGAAGGCGCGCGACGGGTGCGAAACATTTTGTTTCGTATGCTACAGCGTTTGAAACACTCTTGTCAAAAAATGGCTACGTATTGCTCTAGCTAAAGATTTAAGCTTTCGATTGACTACTAACACTCTTAGAAGATTTTTGTCTAGCGAACAAGATCAAATGTTCATTTATCGTCGAACAACATATAGGTAGCTTCTTGGCACTTAAGCAATAAACACCGAATTTATTTAACCAGAACTAGTCAAAATTGCATGATTTTAGTATCGTTCAATTGCGCATTTCCTTTCAAACATTTTGGTATACAAATTGGCTGAATTCGTTTTGAAATGGAGCTGTCGTGGGAAAAATTTGCTTGCTGCTCGTGCACGAACGGAGCGTAGGGGAAAATGATAGCGAAGCATCGCGCAAGATTAATGGAAGATAGAGCGACGAAAGGGTTGCAGAAAGGATGGCTAGGAAGTGATTTGCGAAGTTTAAAGTTGGAGAGAACAAAACCTGGAGTATCAGCCTCGCTCGGGCCGTCTGTGAGAAGCTTCATTAATTTTGAGCGTCGCTTCAACTAACATTTTCTCTGAGCGCCACTCGTGCATGGGTAGCAAGCGAATTTGTTCCAAAAATAGCCCCATCTTGAGGCAAATATAGGCAAGTTGCATACTAAAATGCTCGCGAGAAAATGCGCGATTGAACTATTCTAAAATCATGCAATTTTAGTTAACTCTCGTTAATGAATTAGGTGTTTGCTAGTGCCAGAACTTACAAAACGGCCTTATATTTTGAGAAATGACTTTTCTTCAACTACGAACTTACCATTCGACAATACTATCTTTTATTCTTCATAAATAGTTTATTCTTCTAAATGAAACTAGCACAAGATTAGTACTTCTCCCTTCAAAATCGGTGGTTCGCTAACGTTTGGGCGATTTCGCCCTCTTCAGCAAAGGCTAGACGACGCACTATACCAAAGCATATCCAATTATTCGCTGAATATAGCAAATATTGAGCGAGTAATTCGATATGGTTAGGTATGTCTAATGCTCTCTCACGAAGGCGAAATCGCTGGGAAAAGCCATCCATCGATTTTGATGGCAAAAATACCCCATCTTAAGAGTCCTATATAAAGAAAATGACAATTCGTGCGGTCTTCCGAGTTAATGAAAAATGGACCAAAGGATAGCTTCTTTTATTACTAACAACTAGAATCACGAGGTCGAGAGCTTGTGAAGCGCAATGGTTAGAGGTTGCTCCGCAGCACATATGGTCGGTCGATGGTTCAATTCCACTTTCAACGCACATCAAGTCCTCCATCCCTCAGGGGTTGGTGAATTGTTACCCGACCTGCCTGGGAGGATAAGCAGCACTGACTCGATGCAGCGGGAGGCCACCGTGAGTCATTGTAAAGGCCAGATATGCATTCAATCACCTCAGACGAACTTAGAAGTTGAAGGCGAATGACTTTCATGGATTGATCAACACCGAGAGCTCTATCCTTAATCCTTTTTTACCACAAAAATTGAAGAAAAAAAATTTATTCAGCTAACGTTTCGACGTCTGCGCCTTCTTCAAGAAGAAATAAGTTGAATTAAATAGATAAATCAGTAGATGATAATAAAAGGATGGAACTCTCGGCGTTGATCAATTCCTGCGGGACGCGCCATGCATTCGTACTTGATTTTAGCTCCATTTGAGGTGATTGAATGAATATCTGGCCTTTAGAGTGACTCATGGAGGCCTACTGCTGCATCGAGTCAGTGCTGCTTATCCTCGCAGACAAGTCTGATATCATTTTACCAACCTCCAAAGGATAAGTGGCTTGGTGAGCCAGAGCGCGAGATCGAACTACTGACCCTGTGTGCGGCGCAGAGCACCTCTAACCACTGCGCTACATGCGCTCGAATGAGCAGCTAGAACATATAATAATAAAATAAAATAAAGAGAAATAAAATGTAGAGCTTACAAGACTACTGAAAAATCGATGATTAACGAGAGCATATGAACATAAACAAGTAAAAAATATGAGAAAAATAGAAGATGTAATAATAAAGTAATGAAGAAAATGTAACAGAAATATAACTGTACAAAAAATGTGATGCAATAACACAAATGATGCCATAATAATGAATAATGCAAACCAATAGTCTCATAATTGCTGCTTGAGCCAACATGTCATGTGGCCTGTTAATGGGCTCATGTACAGCCCGATACACATGTTTCGTCCTTACAGACTCGTCAGTCGGGCAGAACCCTTTTGTCTTTCGATATTTTTATAGTCAGTTCTCTCGGAAGCTCTACTCTCCCCATAAAGAGGTAGCGAAGACGAACGATTTACACGCCAAGTCAAGTGAAATTATCACCGAACTTATAGTGATAGTTTGATGAAATAAAAGTATGATATTATAAAAATACCAGCCAAAGAGCAATCGAGTGCAAAACACTGTAAGTTCAGTGATAAATTCACTTGACCTAGCGTGTAAATCGTTCGTCTTCGCTACCTCTTTATGGGGAGAGTAGGGGCTCACAAGAGGATTGGCTTAAAAGATTCAAAGCCTACCGGACTTACGAGAGTGTAAGGTCGAAACACGTGTATCGAGCTGTAAAAGATGGCTCAAATATTAATGAAGAGATCTGTTGAAATTTGAGTGTGGTCTTCAATAAAACACCCGAAATAAAAGTAAACGAGTAATAAAAATAATAATAAAAGATAACAAAAATAGATAACAAGTAAAATAATGTAATATCGTAATAATAAAGAAATGTAATATAACAATACAAAAAATGCATTATGATAATATATATAATGAAATAGCAATGAATAGTACAAGTAAACAAATAATAATAATAATAATAACAAATAAAAGTGATAGTAAACAATGTATAGAATGTAATACAGCAATAATAATAAAATGTAGTATAATAACAAAAAGATATAAATATAATAAATAAATAGTTCATAAACAAGAAACACATAGATTAGAGAGATCGACCCTTGTGGAGAGTTGTGATCCTATCAATTTTTAAAGGTTTTTTAAGGTTGAAGTGATATACTTGGAAAAGAAGTTCCCGAGGCAAGTTTAGGCTTAGCCTTAGGTTAGGCTTAGGCTTAGACTTAGGTTTCCGCCTAGGTTTAGGCCTCTGCTTAGGCTTGAATTTGAGACTAGGCTTAGGCTTGAGCTTAGGCTCAGGCTTAGCCTTAGGCTTAGGCTTAGGCATGGGCTGAGGCTTGAGAAATTGATGGAAACGACTCTAGGCTAGGAGATAGTATGAACTCACGCGTTTTATCCACTGGATTCCATTCGTGCAGTTATTGCTCTCAGCAAAAGACTGATGAGTAACGACGCCACCAGTCTTCATTACTCACCTAAATTTCCTCACTACATGAATTCTACAGATGCACAAAGTCCGTAAAATTACGTGAGTCAACGAAGATGGGTGAAGCCATACCTCTCGCAGTCTACGCGAATTTACAGATAAAAAAGAGCGAAGGAGAAGCTGAAGTAGGCGCGTCAAAGTGATCAGTGGGAAGGACGTCGTAGATTAAGACTGATAAAGTGTGGAGGATAGAACGCGTGAAATTAATTATAGAAATGGCAAGTATTTTGTGTATTGAGTGCCAGCAGAATGGGGGGCCCGGTAGTGCAGTGGTTAACACTCTTTTCACAAGAAACAAGATCCGGGTTCGACTCCCAGCCGAGGTTTAGGGTTTTATGTGTCACCTCACATTTTGCAGATATGGTGGCAACGTCACTATACCATTATCGAGGGGATAGCATGAAAAAGAGTTCTCGTAAAACTTCGCAGATTGATCTACGCCAATTGGGGGCTTAGTGGCCCGAGTAGTTGTAATGCTCGCCGCGGCGCACGTAAAGCCGAGCTCCACCATCCAACTCTCTCCGACAGTCAACAACAAACAACAACGTCTTATGGAACGCCCCAGCCAGGCTATCCTCGAGATTGCAGGGAGACCCGCCCCACCAGTATTCTACGACAATCAAGAAGAAGACGAAAAAGAAAATTAATCGCTTTAAACACTAAAATACGCGCAGTGAGAAAAAGAAACAGTGCGAAGACGGACGAATAAGATGCTAAAAAAAGAGCTAGGCCAAGGTCTAGAGAAGAAGTAGTTTACTTATGATCAACACGAAGACTCGTTCATACTATTTAAGACAATTTATGTGTTCGTGGAGCTTTTGATTCTTCAGACTTCAGTATCGTAAGAATTCATTCATCACGTTGCCCATCTCAAACATGAACATATCCCAGGTGCCCGGACAGCCAAGTTCTATGAAGCCAGACAACCTACTAGATTGAAGATTCATCATGTATTTCAATGCTGCTCTACCTACTGAAAGAGAAAACTAATGGTTCAGTAATCCTTTCGTATGGAATGGTGTGTGAAGAAACTGTTGCCGATTAGTAATCTTATCGTCTGATTCGGCTGGTCAATTTATCACCACTATTTATCTGGTCTGACCCCTTCTTTTTTACGATCACCACTGCGATATTTCGATCTTTCCCCTTTTACATAAACGATTCAAACATTGTAAATTCGTCACAGTGAACAATTATTGTCTACGCACCTAATTATGAATGAGTCTGGCCTATCTACTAATCATCGCATGTCCTACAATGGATCAAGCGTATTGTAACTGAACTTATGCTGTCTCCCTCTCCACCATCAAGATGAATCACGTCTACACAAGCTTTCATTAAAGCGCATCCGCACCAGTTGGCGACATTTTATGTTAGATGGAATCTCTATAATCTTGCAGTTTTCCAGACCTTTGAAAGAGATCTTTCAATCGCCACTTCATTCGCTATGAAGCTTATTTCTCCTTTCCATTTTATATGGCCTTCTTATCGTGATTGAAATGGCTCCGGTAGATAGCCACTAACATCGGAGTAGAAAGAAAAAATAGGCCCCATAACGAGAACAATGATACGTCAAACTCATATGAGAAGATAGCTTTGAAACTATTTTTCATATGGAATAAAGTAAGTGCTGTTATCGAAAGATATCTAAAAACAGTGGTCTGGGAAAGTACGTAGGAACTGTAGAAGTCCCACCCAACGTCCAGTCCATTACGTCCACCTAACGTCCAGAAGTCCCATTACGTCGTCAAATGCTTTGGAACCGCCTGCATGACCGACCATCTTTGTGGAGCGGGTGACTGCAACTTACTGATAAATGAGAGAGGCTGCATGAGATCAGTGCAGTATTTTATGAATATTCACTAGTTATAAGAAATAATAAACCGAGTTTATAAATGATTTCGTATAGGACGCCTTCCGGGCTCTGAGAAAGGCGAAATAGGCTAAATTTAAGGTACCCCACCTAAAAGAAGTCGCACAAGTCATGTTGGGAAAAAGACACTTCCTAAGATACTGAGGAAACTGTTATTGATAGTGGTGTCAATTTTGAAAAAAAGACGACTTTAGTATTCCAAAGAGATACAGCTCTCCGTGCCGATCAACCCCTGGAGGATGCGCCATGCATTCAACTACATCACACTTTGTTTGAGGTGACTGAATGCAATGTGGCTATTACATTGACGCGCCGTGGCCTACCGATATATCAAGTCAGTGCTGCTGTCCTACCAGACAAGTGTGGTACCAATCCACCGACCATGAAATGATGAAACGTTCGGTGAGTTTTGAGTACGCAATCAAGTCATCGGACCATCGATTAATCGCATGTGTGTCGCGAAGCATCTCTATTCACTGTGCCACACGCGCTTTTGTAACATCTAACTTGCTAGAAGTGGTTAATTAAAGAGAACTCTTGGAGTTTCTATGCCTTCAAAATCCCTGGGTCTCTACACTATCTTTCGTCTTTGATTCTAGACTTGCGTGATTTCAACAAGGTT
Organism: Parelaphostrongylus tenuis; assembly: GCA_019055375.1. Classification (NCBI taxonomy): domain Eukaryota; kingdom Metazoa; phylum Nematoda; class Chromadorea; order Rhabditida; family Metastrongylidae; genus Parelaphostrongylus; species Parelaphostrongylus tenuis. The sequence goes on along the minus strand of JAHQIW010003345.1, from coordinate 104,623 downwards.
CTGAAAGATGTCTAGCATCCATCATACATTTATGTGCATTTTTTAATTTCTGACAATATGTTTCCCTTCGTAATCTTGAATAATGGTCAAATTTTTGTTTCCGTGCTCTCAGTCTACCATATTGGCAACCAGTTCCACGTGTTTTATTACCACTGTATATGGCTAGTTTGTGTAGAAATGTCTAAAGTGACTATCTTTTTATCATTCGGGAATTAAATTCATGAGGTTATCGGAGTTCAATGGATTAATTCGTGCTGAACGTCAATGTGATAATTCTCATGTATGCACAATGCCATCTGTTTGAACATCAACCGCTACGAATTCTATCAGCGAAGGCTCATTCCATGATTTATTCGTGAGTTTGAAATTTCATACGAATTTGCAACATTAGAGCTTTTGTCTCGCCAGCCAGACCCTAAAACAGGAAGCTCTGTCGTTCCCACTAATCTATTTACCTTCGCCCTGTCGTAGTTAATTACATTGCGTAATCAGTTTCATAAAAGTCGTTGCAAATAATTTTCTATAACAGACGATGTGCACTAAGATAATTATGTAGTTAGTATTTATTCACTGGGTTTCGGTTACATCAAGCATTTAAAGATCATGTTGATTTCAAGACTTGAAGGCTCTCCGGGCGCATAATATCCACGCAAGAATCTCTTTGATTGTCAGTCTCACAGAGTTCGTATCTTGTTTCTCTACTCTTTTACTGAAAGAATGAAATGTTAACCGTTCCGAAAGGTCTGATGCTGAAGTGGATGATGCGATAGGAGAACATCAACGTGAAATTCCCATCTGTCAATACTTCTTCAAAAACGCAAGTTGTAGACGGAGCACGGAATATAACGTTCTATAGTCTTTCTCAATCATAGTGAAAGTTATTTCCAAGGATTACAATGAAACGTCGTCCAAGTGGCACTCGTTCGTTGATGGATTCACCTTCTTAGAGAACGTCAATTATTCAGTGATTGTTTGTGAGTGGAAGATGATGCATTTGTGTATGATGACGTATTTATTGATTTAAGGAACTATGGGCACATTTGTTATTGAGATTTTAGCAACACGATCGCATCCACATAATCACGAGACTCACTGAAGTTTCACGAGAGTACAAACTATCGCTCTGTCTCACTTTCACTAATCTGAAGAAAGCCTTTGATTCAGTGGAATGTTGACCGATTTCGCCAACGCCTGTGGAAAGATTGGTCTTCAACTAAATCTATTGAGAACGATGCTCACGAGAGACAGATGGATATCGAATGCCTCATTTACGCTCAACGGAACGAACATCTACGAATGCTCCATTTACGCCTACTTACATTGCGAAATTAACGTGATGAATGACCTAGTGCCAGAGCTGAGCAGGAGGAAACGAGCGGCTTGGAGAACGTTTAAGAGCATCGGAGATGTAGTGAAGAGGACAAAGAACATCCGACTGTGTGCCCACCTTTTCGACTCGACGATTATCCCTGCCCTAACGTATGCAGCAGAAACCTGGTCGCTACGTAAGCAAGATGAAAGATCACTTGGCGTTATCCAACGCGCAATTGAAAGGTCAATGCTAGGAGTGTCCCATATTTCGTAAATGAGAGAAAGGATTCGAAGTTTCGACCTACGTCAAAGATCGAGGATCAGAGACGCCGTTCTACACGTCAGCGTATCGAAAATAAGGTGGGCCGGACACGTGATGCACTTCAACGACTACCTATGGACGAGAACCATTACCGACTGGATCACTCTGGGCATCAAGCGCTCTACAAGACGACCACCGACGCGGTGGTCCGATTTCTTCACGAAAAGACTGGAAGAAAGACATGATGCTCAGCGAATCCCTAGAGCGAGGAGGACGCACTGGGCTACTCTTGCACGCGATTGCGAAAAACGGAAGTGTTGGTGGTGCTCTCTTAAGTCACTCGACAATCATCGGGACGACAGGTGATGCAGGTGATATATATATATATATAATATATATATATATATATAATATATATATATACATATATATATATATCGATATATATTTCTATAGAACTAATCCTTGGAAAGCAATTGTAAGTAGTCCTTATAAATAACTTTCGCTACGGTGCGTTGATCATCTGCTCAGTAAATTCTTTAGATCTGTCTAAATTAATTTTTATTTCAAAACTCCTGCGGGATGGTATTGTTCTACTGAATATTCTGAACGCATTTATATAATTGTATTCGTATCGTATTCGAATTACTTAAAATATACGAAAATCTGTAGTATTTATAAATGCCAATTTATTCAAGAAAATCCATTCGCCGTGTTGTCAGGTGTAAGGAATGCCTATCTTCAATGCACCCTCTATAACGTGCGTTTTTAAAGAAGTAATGATAGATGAGAGATCTTTTTAAGTTGGCGTTCTCCTATCACATCGTCCACCTCAGCATCAGACCTTTCGGAACGGTAGAACTTTTATTCTCTTGGTCAAAGAATAGAGAAACATGGTAGGAACCCTATAAGATTGATAATGAGAGAGATCCTCAATGGTTATTATGCTCTCGGGAGAGACCTCTAGAATCCTGAAAGCCCAACATAATCTATGTATACTTGCTGCAGCCGAAATCTAGTAAATAAGTACTAAATGTATAATCATTCTAGTGCACATCGTCCAGTTGTAGACAATGATTTGCAGCCGCTTTTTCTATGAAACAAATTACGCATTGAAATTTACTACGACGGGACGAAAGAAAAATGAATTGCTCGTATAGGGTCTGATGACCGAGGGGAAAGCTCTAAAGTTGCGAATTATTATGAAATGTCAAACCGACAGATAAATCATAGAACGAACCTTCGCTAATAGAATTCTTAGCGGTTGATGTTCTATCGGATGACATCTGGACACAAGAGATATTCCACATTTAGCGCGAATCAATTCACTGAACTCCGATAACCTCATGAACTAGCTACTGATTGGGTAGTCACCTTAGACATTTCTACATAAATTAGCCACATATGAAATTAGTAAGCGCGCATTTGGTGCTGTGGCTACAAGCGTTATGCGACGCACATGAGATTGATTGTCGATCCCTCACTCATAACTCACCAAGCCTTCATCTTTCCAAGGTCGGTGAATTTTACAAAGCTCATTTGGAGGTTGATAGCACTGACTTAGTATATCGATAGATTACCACAAATCCTTGTTAGGAGTAGATACGCATCTAACAGTTTTCTGACTAACTACAGCATCATAATAATGCGGAAGAAAGACGTTTGTTCCTGCTCCCCGTTTATAAATACATCTAAATCACGTGAGGCTGCTTATTCATCTGTATTCAACGGTCTTAAATTTCTTGTCAAAAGGCCAATGATTCAATAGCGTTGACTGAGCTTTCAGTTTTCCGTTCATGGCGAGAAAAACGTATTCTTTTCCAATATGCATTCTTTGAGCGGTGTTGGCACGAAGATGGTCAGGAAAAAACTTTCTTTGGATAACGTTCCAACTTCTTTGTCTTGCTCATACTACTTATTCTTTCACGATGTGAATCTTTGTGATCGCAAGTGAGTCCTGTAAAGCACTTTTATGGTGAAGCAGTCTCACTTCTCAGTGCTGTTTTACCTAGTCCCATTGTCGGTAGCGATTGCCCGTTGATAAAAATTTGCCCCGTCCTTATGACACATCCTGCTGATGGATTGTGAGCATAGACTTGAATTGATACAGCTTTGAAAGAGGAGAGAGCTTTATGACGTTTACCAAATGAGCCTAATCTTTTTTTATCAACCATGAGTTTTTTGTCATTAAAAGTTCACGGTACTTGCTCCTTGCCCGCACCCTGTTTCAACTTCTTGAAAAGTATTTTTGGTAGGTCCGAAAGCTTGAGCAGTCATTTGGTAGCATAAATCAATGGATTTTGAATGGTGCTTCTTTTTTTCAGAAAGGTCCTATGACTGCGCTATAACAGAAGAACATAATTTCGTTTCTCATTGGGAAATTTCTCGCTAAATAAAATTTTTCGCTCACACTTTCAGTACCATTGGATAGTTTACATCTCGGTAAATTCAATGATGCACTTAGTTTTGGAAAAAAAAAACGATTCAGTGCGCTGTCACGATCAAATAAGGTTGGGTTTCGCAAATTTAGCACTGGAAAAAGCTCGGTAGCTTAGTGGCAATGTTGCAAAATTTATCCACATACCGGCAAAGCGCTGTGGTTTGATGCCGATGTCGCCTTGCGCAAAACTTAAACGTCTTTGAGCTGCTACAGCGCACCAGGACTTCCGTTCATAAACCATTAGCTTTATTGTAATAGAGGAGATCCAAGCTACGAATGGTTATTGAAAGTCTTTAGACTAAATGAAAACTTTGTTCAGCAAGAAATGCGCAAATGAGAGACATGAGCGCATCGTAATAAAGTTATTCTGAAAATAAGTACACCATTAAAATTCTTTTGATTTCAACTATTAATCAATTACTATAGCTAAAGAGAGTTAAAAATACTACTTTCTAAGTAGCCGAAATAGAGTGCGGATAATAGAAAAAGTACCACAAATACTTATCGATTAGTCACATTCAAATTGAAGGAAAGTCTGTTTTCAGCCCATTCGAAACGAATTATAAATCGATTACGAGTGTAACGTGAATTTAGGGGCTTTGCAATATGCAATATCCTCCAACGTCAACATTAATTGAGATGTTTTTTTTTGAAGCTGACAAATACACTCTTCCTCTTGCAGTTTTGAAATTTTAAATCTCATATCATGGTCGGAAGTAACCGAGGTAGAACAACAATTTATTTCAACTTAAAGAATTTCCGATAGCATATTTGAATTGAGACTAATCTTCGTTACTCAATCAATAAAACGTCACCAACATGGAGGCTCAAGGGTTTCTCAGAATAAATCCACCTCGGAGTGCAAGATATTTCAGGAAGAACAACTTTGTAAGCTAACGGTTGAGTTCCTCATTTATCTGATAGAGAAATTTTGAAGTGCTAAATGGCGGTTATTAGTGTGAACAAAAATCCAGTCACTTTCATCACCCCAAGAGTAATATGCCGGTGTTCTTCGATGTATTTTTCACCAGATAACAAGAACCGAAGTTTCTCTGAGCCATCGCTCTAATAAAAATTCTTTGAGAACGTAGAAAAACAAAGTTGAGCGCTGGAATTTCAAGAAAGAGTGGCTTGTGTTTTGTTGGCAAGGAGAGTAAATCAACTCAGACTGCAGCATGGTAAATGCTTTTTTTGAGTTTTGTGAAGAGGAAAAGATTTTCTATAAAGGGAAATAGGAAAGCCGATGAGTGACTGTCACTTAGCTTGTTATTCTTCTCAAGTACTAAAGAGAGGAAGCTGTAAATTTTTCGATCACACTATCTTGATTCATATCTGAACTGGGTGCATTTGAAGCACAATAAGCTACTACGGCTTCAAAAATATGTTTATGAATATCGTGCAACTATTCGCATAAAACATCATCATAGGAACACAGTTTCAATTTATGCCGCAGTTTTGATTTCCAACGGCAAAGTGATAGCGTGAAGTATAATTGCTGAGGTAATCAAAATAGGAGCAAAACTGAGAATCTGATCTTTTTGTGTCATTAACTCCAAGCGAACCGGAAGCATACCTTTGCGACAGTATTTTTATACCACATTATGAAACATCCTCGTTCAAATTATATTCGACAGAACAGAAATGGGAAGTGATGGAACGTCTGGTAGTGTTTTTTTGGTGAGATAATAGAATTTTATCTTTTGCTATAACTGGCGCTGAAGCTTGCAAGTGAGGCAATCTAAAATGCGTATATAAAGTAATTATTGCAAAATGAATTGAAAACCCTTTTAAGCGACAAGTTTCGCAATGTTTTATATCACGTCCTTTTCAAATAAAGTAGTGAGTAGCAAAGTGGCTTCTTTCTCAAATCGCCGCAGGGTTCTTCCGTGTTAGACGGAATCAAATGAAAAAAACGACTCCTTTCGTTGAACAAAGACTCATTGCACACCTAATGACCATTCAAAAAGTAAAATTTTGTGGCACTGTGCTACGTGGTCACTTTTTGAAAAGCTTTTTTCTACATCGCTGAGGCATTCGAACCTACGTTCCACACGCGGTGAGCGCTCTTACTATTACTTTTCTGGAAGTACGAAAAGCTTATGAGTGTATGAGGAAACTTTGAAGTATCAGAGTCATAATACACTCTATGTGGAGTTCCTTTTGAAGGAGAGCAATCCCAAATTTCATTACAAAAAATCATACTGCACATGTGAGTTGCTTCAGCGCGACTGATCGAACGCCGTATGGAATCCACGATTAGCATACACCCAGCCCAGCCACTATCCGACATGCAGATGTGCAGTGTATGTGAAACTTTACCTCTTCTCCCTGCTATACTGCAGTGAAACGCTCTTTTAGAAAATAAGCACTACCTTAAAATTGTCGAATCATGCGCTATTGAATTATTGCTTGCAGTTTGAGGGAAGAATTCTGCACTGTGAAATTACATATGTGCGTGGAACACCGATGCTTTATATTTGCTAAAGCACTGTGAAGTGGCTTTCGAGGAATGAGTAAGTAGCTCAGTAGTCAGAGATCTAAGCTTTTGAGTGTTAACTAGAATGTTCGTGGAAAATTTTTGCCATGCGAAAGAGGTCGATTCTCCATTTGTTTCCGTCTAACAGAAAAGGACCCTCTACAAACCAAGCCTGCACCTCTACAAAAAAATAATGTAAGTTTCTTCCATATCACTATACGTGCACTATTTGTCGCGAATCTCTGACCAGAAGATTCGCAAAGAATCCTATGCACTGCTATGGGTTTTCGTTAACATTTTTTGACTCAACGAGTTCGCAATGAACTGCTTACTGGTGCCGCTCTCCCTATTGACTAATATTGCTTGAAAAACTATCGAGTACACTGCTTCAAAAACTATTGAGTATTGAGTTCAATGAAGTGCAAGGTACCAAAAATACGAATTAGGAAACACATCATTGTGTCACGAATAAAGTATTAATTTACACGGTTTCATGCTTCATTCGAGAGGGCTAATTGAGTGATATGGTATCATTGAGAAAAACTTGAAGCATTTGCAGTCCTCATCTAAAAGCCTGCTGACTATGGGTTTTTTCTTTATCGAGTGAAATTTGCTAAGTACAGTATCCCACTGAATGTGCAAGGGCAATGTTGTGGCGATATTGCTCTGCACTCAGCAATTCAAGTGAGACGACGTGAAGCTGCTGAAAGAAGGAAGTAATTCTCCAACTTTATGAACGTTCATATGGAATAATAAAAGGGCGATGATTTTATAACACCAGCCTCGCTTTCGATTTGCAGTTCGCGAAAAAAGCGGAACGGAATTGTTAGAAAATGCTCCTGGGCGGAGAATTCTTCGAATGTATAGGAAACAAGTGGAGTCTTCATTTTCACTTTCGACATCAGTCAATACTGGAGCGTAATTTGCGTAGTGACTGAAACTTCTTGCAGAATAATCTTCCATTCAATGAGTTTTTCGCTACTCGTAACAAGATGTGTTTCAACATTCTACTATTACCTTCAGTATTCATCTTCTTAGTTTAATTTATGCATCTATTCGAAACATTAATAACCTACTCAAAATTGCATACTGCTGCACTCTAATGCATCATTGAAGATATTTGAATATAGCAAAACTACTCTGAAGAAACAGCCAAAACTACAAATGCTAGGGCATTGAGAATAGCTTCCACATCAAGAAAATAAGGTTTCGGGAAATTTCCACTTGTCTCAGTTGTGACCTTTATTGAACAATTTCTCAAAATTGAATGTTCAATTCGTCTAAACTACAGGGCAACTCTGTGAACTAAGATTTGAATAATAATGTTGTTCACTAGTTAAAATATTATAGTCGTACTGAACGCATCTACGTATTGGTCTTATTGCGATAGAATTTACCAATATTTGCCTCGAAATGTTGAACTAATGAGAACTTCTAAGTATATGAAAAACCTGTACTGCGAGTTGAGTCGTATAGCCGCTTGCTACAAAGAAGCAATAGTCTGAGTTCTTCCAATAGATCTTCCGGTACATGGTAGAAAGGAGTTGAATTAGCAGAGTTTACAACCGTTATAGAAATGGAGTGAGATTTCGCTATACGAAATGCACAAGAGCAATATTTTTTCTTAATAAGTTGATTAGGAGTTATTAGTAAGAGTATTCTTTGGATGTAATGATAGCATTGCGCAATAGTAATACAATGGCTGACGATTCGGCGGTACCGTCTTTTTCAGAGCCTCGAAGAATTAAATTTTGGCATGTGCTCTACTCAAACACATATTTCCATAACTAAAGCAGAAGTTCATTTTTTAACCTTCACCTAATTTTTTCGTAATATGTAATAAATATTTTGGTTTATTGCAGTTATAAGGGAGCAAAAGAATATTCGACCTTATTCGCTGTACAAGAATTTTCCAGAGAAATGATAGTAATCGTCCGAAGGCTTGAATCTCTGGCTAGCGTGCAAAGTAGCTGGTTTTTCAAAGCACCCTTTTATAACGATGTAGAATCTAAAAATCTCGCAAGCTCTTTCGATAAGCAATGCAGGAGAAAAAAAATTGTGCTTTACACCTCGTCGGAATGAGCTCTTTCTGTAGACTATCAGCGGATATTCGATAGCGTAAGTTTCGATGATAACGATGCTGTGTTTATTTTTGGAAAAGCTGTTTCACTGCAATGTAGCAGGGAAAATAAGATAGGGCTTCACATAACGGTGCGCGTGTTGACCGGCCAATCTACATGGGCGAGGGGGTCGATGGCGGTCGTTCGATGACTTGACGAGCTAGACATTTGGGGTACAACTTGCTGTTCAATTGAGAATTTGATCGCTGCTTTCAAAGAAACCCCATATAGAATGATCCACTTAGGTACTGCGAGGTTTCTTCTAAACGTTCTTATGCTTCTCGTGCTTCCAGCGAATTACACGACTGATAAAAATGAAGGCGCGCAGATGTATAACATAACTTTGTTTTGGATTTCACAGGTTCATAAAAGGGTGTTCTGGAAAACCAGCCACGTACCCGCGCTAGCCAGAGATTAAATTTTTTGGATAATTACTAATACTCCTACAAAAAATTCTTGCGCAGCAAATGAGGTCAAATACCTACCTGTCTCCTTATAACCCACATGAAACAAATTTTTTATTCCAAGAGAGCTCTGCCGCTACAAAGGGATTGTGCCTTACTGAAGAGACTTCAATCAAACTATTACTAGTAGAAATACTGCGAAGGTCCTAAAAGTCTCCCTTTGAATTACAAGTCATGAGAAATGCAATCACATTCTGCTGAATATGCTCGTGTTTTCTCGACTTTTCACTCAACAGAGCATTTTCGCCAAGCTTTGTAATTATTCGATAACTTGAAGAATGGGAATTTTAGTAATGAGCTTATTTGTGAAAAGTGGTGAGATGTAGTGATTTAAACGAGGAACATATCTTGCTTTTGGGCAAGCAGAGAACGTGCTTTTCAAATATAAAATGCTCATGTGTCTTAGAAATCTCTACGTTTCACTTGCGCATGTCCACTGTCAAATGCATCACGATAAAATGTGTTTTTATAACAGAATTAGCGGACAATTAAAGGTTTGTACCCATAGGGTGATAGAACGAAGCCTCTTCTATCACTTAAAAACGTCGCAACTCCAGAAGCACACCAATGATCGCAAATTATTAAGAGCAGTCGATGAAGTGGCATCGCATACAGCTCGCAACATATTAGCTCACTTTTGATAAGCTTCTTATTTTCTTTTGATTTTCGATCAGTGTGATATCTTTCTGATGTTGTTTGAAATGAGAAAATATCAAGGCTAGAACATTTACATTGTAATACTTGATTTCAGTGGTACAAAATAATATAATAAGTGATTATCTAAGCATTATTCATTCGTAACAATAAATAAAGGCGAAAAATTGTTGACATGAAAAAATGAAAGATAAGTTTGCATGGTGTGTAGATAAGTATAACTAACATATCTCAAGAATGCGCGATAACAATTCAAAACACGACCTTTCCAAAACATCTGGTTTTCCCCTTCGAAATCCAGAGTTTTGCAGCAGATACAGACGTTTTCTTACTTATTCGTAGCTGAGGTGTCAACTATAACATTCTACATTTTACTGACGATGTGCAATTAGTGGTGAAGAAAGAATAGATTTCATTAGAGAACTAACACGTTGTCACCTGAGCACGCCAGGCGACCCGGCCGCCCACCGCGGGAATTTCAACGCCGTTGCCATGGGCTTGAAAAGTCAGAGTTGCAAAAACATGTGGTGTGCCAATGTAACTAACATTCTAGTGCTGAGTTTTGAATTCGTTAATGTCATATGATGATGTGATGAGAAAGAAGAGAACCTGCTTTCATTCGAGAGCACGTTATAGCAAAATTTTTAGGAGCTAAAATGAACAGTCATATAAACATGCCGAGACTTCAAACTATCTGTCTCCTTATGGTTTCGGTATTGATCATCACAACAGTGTCAGGATGTGGAGTGATGCCACCAGGTCAAGGTAATGACTAGAATTTTGGTATGAACTGCTAACAATAAAGAAGAGCTGGTACAATCAATCTAAGCTTTTTCATCGAAGGATTTTCAATTTTGAATGGAAGAGAGAACGAATGAGAAGCTACAAAAATTGATTTACAGCAATAATTTGATTGAATTTCAGTTTCTTTCTGTTATACAATGGTGAACAAAGAAACGAACCCTTTCACTGGACACGAAAATTTGGCATGACTGTTAGTAATCATTCAAAGCTCAAATCCTTGACTACTGCGCTACGTGCTCGTTTTTTGAAAAAGCTTTTTTACGGGGCAGTACCATTCGATATAGAATTTTGCTTCAGATCTGTCGTGCTCTTTCAAGACAAGAATGTGTTTCACATCTGTCGCGCGCCTTCGCTCTTGTGATTTTTTGGAATATAATATCATGCTTATAATTTGGCTGAAAGCACGAAAAGCATATGAGCGTGTAGAGGAAATCTTTGAATACCAGAGTGATACGTTTTATCTGAAGCCTTCTCCAAAGAGGAGAAAAAATTGAATTTAAATCCATATAATTTAAGTCCACATAGAAAGCCGCGTCAGAGCGGTCGATTGCTCTCCTTGTGGCTCCTCGGTTAGCACACCAGCCCACACAATAGCCAACTAAATGCGTCTAGTATGTAAAACTCAATCTTGTCTTGTTTCCTACACTGCAATAAAGTGGTCTCCTTGGGAAATAAACACAGAATTGAAATCCTCGGAACTTACGCTATCGATTAGTTAGCCACTTGCAATTTGTGAAATGTTCTATCCTGCTAGAAATATAAGTGTGCGGAACATAAAAGCTCTTATGCTGCTGCAGCGCGTAAAAAGCCTTTTTTGAAAAAACTATTGAGTGCTACAGTCCTTCGAGATCTGAGCTTTCGAATGTTTGCTTATCGTCCCATGAAAAATTCTTGCTTGATGATAGAAGTCGTCTCTTTTTTTATTTCCGTATATTACACTGTTCGTTTCGAGTGTTTTCTTAAGACCACTGTTAAATTCCAATATCTGTTAATTATGAATTGAGCCAACATGTGATGTGCGTCTGCTAGGTCGTCGTCTACTCCCTATAAGGAAATGGAGCACGCCGAAAGGATTGGCTAGAGGCGAAGGGCCTGCCCTACTGACGATGCATATAAGGCCGAAACAAGTGTATCGATCTGTATAAGAGCTCATAAACAGAACACATGACATGTTAGCTCAAATACTAATTGCTAGATATATTTCCGTATGACAGGGAAGGATCGTCTCTACCAGAGTAGAATAAATTTTTGTTACAGCGAGTACTAGGAGCTTCACTGTTACCGGCTTCACTTTACCTGTTTCCATGGTTTACAGTGAAGATGCCGCTGTCCGTGCAAGGGTACCTGACATCAAACCAAGTAAGGACGCTGCTACGGGATTTGTATCACGTCTCGTAATGCAAACTGTGAGTTTGTAACTTTGAGGCTTCATAATCTGTGAAATGTGAAAGCGCATGGGAGGTGAACTCCACCTCCTTCGCAACTCGCTACTCCGCTAGCATCAGCGCAGTTTGCATAGTTCTAGAAAATTATATTTCGAACCCTCGGAAATAAGCTCTATTAGCTCTTGAAAACTGCTGTTTAGGTCTTGGATATTCTCGAACAGCAAGGTAGTAGTGCTCTCCTTCCTGACTCAATAATCTCGAGCATTTTGGATCAGCTTAGAGTGCAGATCACTTATGAACCGTTGGAGTGCAAAGCAGTGACTATTGATGCAGATGTAAAAAATGCGAGTAAGTTTTCACACCTAAGAGCAGTTTTTGAAAATATAATATCAGCGAATCGAGACCATTAAAAGAACTATATTTTTTCCAACGTTGTTACAAAAATCGCTTTATGATTGAAATAAGGAATTTATATTTGCGAAAAAAATAATCACATGTTACTTGCAAATTTTTCAATCAATCAAGAGCAATACATGCTTAGTTGGATATTTGAACGACTGATTTTCACTTGCAGAGAGGACCCCGCAAATTTCGACTTTCTTCTCCCTCGGACAGTTGTAACCTGTGGTTGTGGTTTGTTTCGTGCATGGTGACACCGCGGAGTTCCTGTCTCGGTGTTTGAAGTTATAAAGTTCTCGATGTTGATCAACTCCGAGGGATGCGCTGAGCATTCGCCTTCAATTTTCTAACTTCGTTTGAGATGATCGAATGCATATCAGGCCTTTTACAATAACTTGCGGTGGCCTACCGCTGTATCGAGTCAGTGTTGCTTATCCTTCCAAACATGTCTGCAATCAGTCTGCTGCCATTTTACCTATCCGGAGGGATGAATGGCTTGATGAGCCATGAATGTTACATTCTATGTTCCGGAAATTGCTCCTTTTGCAAACGCAAATGGGTGACGTTAGCCGCGAACACATCCGGCGATCATTCGAATGATTGTGTACAAAGACGCATGTATTCTGATAAGTTCACTGCATCGTTCTCTTCGTCAACCATTCATTTGCTTATTTTATGTGTGCCCAGGTCATCTGCGCTCCTTAATCAAAATGTACTTTCTTGAATTCAAAAAATAGAGGATGTTATGATCTGAACTGCTCGTCCCGTCTAGACATTTTGCTGTCGCTCGAAATTCAGAAGACGTCGTTCAAACGAAGTGTGATTGACTTTAGAATCTCTGAAAGTGATTAAGTATCCATCCACATCTTTGCAGCATGATAGAAGACTTAGAAAACTGTTGAGTGGAAAAAGTGACGACAAAGTTCTGGTTTCATTGCCCCATCGGTGATTTGATTAAGAGATCTAAATGCGGCTTTTGATCGATTTCCTCTTTCATAATGTTTCCCTTGCTCGTTGAGCGACCGGAATGCACGTACAAGGTGGCTTCTATGATCAGACGAGCATTCTATTCGATTTGTTCGCTCTGGCACCGTGGATTCTCCCGTGAACTAGATGATTATCCTATCTCTTTTCATTCGATCTTTTTTTTTCGCTTCGCTGCGTTCATTGAACATCATCTGTGCTTCGCTGGCGCTTTCGGAAAATATAACGAGGTCATCCGTGAAGAATGGTTTGATAATTGGCATTCTCTATCAAAACATATATCATATATACTCTTTTCGTCGTGTTCATGCAGAGATCAGTTCTGTTACTAAATGTGGGTAAGACGGCCATACGTAACGTTTTCTTTGATTTGAAATTTTTTCTAATTTGAAGTAAGACGTCATATGGGTGCCTGCAGTGCATGTACATTATCGCCCCAAACTCTACGAAGTCGGCGGCGATATTACGGAGACGTAAAGCTGCTTTATCCTGCACTTTCCATTTGCAACGCTAATTCCAAAGATAAATAATCATACAGATGCTCTCCAGCTGAAAATTTTGAGTCCGTAAAGATGAAAAAAGAAATAAAGGGTGATTGTTGGAGTTTTCTGCTATTTTCCATGTCATAGCGAGATACTGTGATGATTCAGTCGTTGTACATCGGCAGCTAGCGAAACATTACAGCCGTACTTGTCTTGAAAGCAGTTCCTAAGATTTATTCTATTCAGTGCACTTCCGGCAGTTTTTCTGTTCGTATCGAGAGGATTTTTAAGAGGAACTTTATCACAAGTGGGAGAAAATGTATGGTAAGACCAGTTTTTAGCTTTTTTTCTCTGAAGCAAAGGCTGATTGGTGATAGCAATGCGATCTGACCTCCTTGCTTGAGCGACTAAGAGGAAATCGACGTTTGTTCTGAGTTCTTCGATAAGCAGTTAGTAGTGTTTGGCCGGTATTCTTCAATTTGTTAATTGGTATACAGAGACGAGCTGCCAAAAATACTCTTGCAAAACGATTTTGAGTTTCATTCATTCTTCCAATCCAAAATTTGCCATCGTGTATTTTCTTCCCTTGCATTATCTTGTTCTCACTATAGGATCACCCTCAACAGATTGAAAGGGCTTGTCCATGGTGATAATCCCGGCAAACTGATAGTGGGCGCATTTCTCTTCACATTAATCAGTTGCATCTGCCCTCGATAGCATTTGATGAAAATATTAGCTAATAAGAGATTTGATGACATTCGTTTTTTAAAAACCTTTGAGTACTGCAATGAGAGAGAAAAGGGTCTTTCTGAAGCAATTTCCAAGACCGACTATCGATTAACCTCGGCGCTGATTGAGTGATTTCTCTTTTGTTCAGCAAACACCAGGTTGTTAATGCACGTTTATTCTGTACAAAATAGCTTAATAGAGTTCGTATCAGTGGCTAACGTTTCGGCAATCTTGCCTTTTATAAGCCTGAAAGAGCCATACTGACGTGACAAACTTAGTCAAACACTCTCATACTTTCATTGTCAAGGTAGAAAAAAAACACTCAAACGAAACTTCAAAGTGCATAGTAATCAGCTTAATTTGACTCACCGTTGTTCTTTGTTTTGCTGTTCACTAAATATGTAGACCAGCCTCACTGAATCTTACGCTTATCTACATATTTAGTGCACAACAAAGCAACAAACGGCCAGTCAAATAAAGCTGATTACTTTACAACTCAAAAATTCGCTTACGTGTTTTTTTCTGTTCTGGTCAGAAAAGTATAAAAGTGCATGACTAATTGATACATATTAATATGACTCTTTCAGGCTCTGATTATGGCAAGACTGCCGAAACGTTAGCCACTGATATGAAGTCTGCTGTACTATTTTGTACAAATTAAACGTATATTAACAACCTCGGTTTGCTGAACAAATGAGAGTTATAGAAAAGGGTCTTTCGAGATTACAAGATGGGTAATGGAGGGGTGGATGATAAAGCTCATGCCACCGGCATTTCGTGAGAGGGCCTTCCGCTGGAAATGACAACGGTCTCGTTATTCAGATAACGCTTGTCTAGTAGGTTTCTCTCTGCTTCTTACACAGCTATCACATCTGACTAATGCGATTTAGCGCATAGAGAACGCGAAGATTGGCGTCTAGGAAGCGCTTTGGTATTAGATAGGTGCACAGTGGGCAACAATCTCCATGGCGTGTCTTTACTGAGCTGTTGGATCCAGTTCCATTTGAGGCATTTAGCAGCGAAGCGAAAATTCTCAAACACTAGTCGGGACCGCATCCAAATCCGATAACCTTGTTGATGATCGACAGCGAAAACAATGAGTGCAAGAAGTGCTTCGATCTTTACTATTTATGAGGTCGAATAATTCAAAAAAAAAGTGGCTAATAGTGCTCATACAAGATTCAGGTCAAGCCTTCCATCAGTTACCGTCGTAATATTTTCCTAGAGGAATGTGCGGGAATAGGAAGAAAAACACCTGCAACTCGTACCAATCTTTCTGACGTAAGGTGTGGCAAAGTAATCCTTCCCAACTTATTGGATCGTAGACAGCTGATGAAGACAGCCTTCGGGAAGATTTCGACATGTCATGAGGATAATGAGAAGGTCGTACGAAGTTGCGGGTATGCTCCCATAGTAATCTCAGAACTATCATAAGGTTAATATTTATTTCAATGCATTCAATCCAAGAACAGAAGAGAAATTGTGAAAAGAAAAAAAATTAATGGGGAGTTTGACATATGTTGCAACGATTAGCTAAGAATTTCGAACAAAATGAAAATGTAGAAATCACGACAAAAACTTCTGCAAGCTTTCTTCAAGATTTGAATGACACGAGGTTAAAATTAAAAAAAAAAATTAGACTAACATTCAGATGTCTCCGCCTTTATCATGGCCGATTGATCCAAGTAGGTAGACCACAGTTGTTCGTTCTCTCGTTATCATTCTTTGTAGTCAAATCTTCTTGACCGAGACATGGCTCGAGTGAGGTGATTTTAATCGGCGGTATTCCTTTACACAGAACGGCTGTAATTTGGTAATGTTTGTCGTACGATAATTTTTTCTCGCATACCGACAATTTTCCCTGTAGCAACCGTTAGAGCATAACTAGCAAATGGCAAAGCAGTAATGTCCTGAAGATAGACATTTAATAAATCTCGACAAAAATAATCAATATTTTCTCATCATTTAGTTGACACAAAGTTGACATTACAACGATTCTTCGGTTAACGTTTTGATGAGGAGTAACACCGTGAAGAAGAACGACTGCGTGCTACCGACTTGAATTAATCGGCCATGATGAAGACGAGAACGGCGGAATGTTTGATAAACAATTTTTGTAATCTTATGTTTTACATTGAGCCCTCCTCAGCTGAAGTATAAAAAATAATAATGATTGGTCTGGTTGGTATTTAATGAAAATCGGTTCATGTAATACTTTCTGTATTTGCCCTGCATTTGAGTGGAAACACATGTTTTTGAGAGATATTATTTGCAGTCAGGCCAGACAATGGTAAACCCCACTGCACCATTATTGGCAGCGCGGTGACCGGCACATGCACTAGAACTCAAGCAAAAGTGATGTGCATGATAGGAGTGCAGAACCAAGAGATTGAGCCTATTTCAGTCAATCATACGACAATCTCAGGAACTCTCACGGTTTGAAATACCTTCTTTTTTTGCAAGTTCATACTGGAACGTTTTTGTGCAGACAACGAACGTCATCATGGCGAATTGGAGCAGGCAGATGTGGCAAAATATATTGAACAGAGCTTTGCGAATGGTGGCTTTGAACCCGTCTGCAACGCACTTCATCAAGGCACTCGCTACCATCAATTGAAACGCAAACTCCACTGAGAAGTGACTTAAATAAACAATGCATCCATGAGCATTTCTCTGCTAAACGAAAGTTCCAACTTATTAGGTCACAAATTGCTGGACTCGTGTAAGGATCACACTCATGCTCAAGATGCGAGGAATCGATTGAATCACCGCTGTTAGATCCTTTCATTATTATTTGAGCAACATGTCATGTGGGTCTGGTAAGGGCTCTTGTACAGCCCGATACACGTGTTTTGTCCTTACAGGCTCGTCAATCGGGCAGAACCCGTCGCCTTTCGATCTTTCTATTAGTCAGTTCTCTCGGGAGCCTGCTCTCCCTGCAGAGAGATATCGAAGACGAATGTTTTACACTCCAGTCAAGTGAAATTTTCACCCAACATAGAGTGTTGTACACTCGATTGGTTTTTAGCTGGTATTCTTATCATAATATACCTTTTTGCACCTATTAGTCGACTAAAAATTTACGCCAAAAATATGAGAGATAGAAATTTCTTCACATTCACAATCTGAGAAAAATGGTCATATCAGGGTAAAAATTCTCTACAAATTCAAAAACAAACACACTTGTTCACTAGTCGAGAAATCGTCTTTCTCGGAAGTATAAAGGTGACCAAACAACGTTGAAGAAAAAGCTATGCCCTCGTATGCCTTTGTTCTCATCTATGAATATTCCCATTTTTTACCATTAGTGTGCCTTATCCTCACTTCTTATTATCTAAATCAACCGGTTTTTGATTGAATGGTAATGATTCAATAAATAGATCTGTTTATCGCAAAAATTTTACATCCACTGTGGTAAATCATCAGCAAAGCTGAAAGTGGAAGGCATTAAATTTCCCTCTAACCTTCAGGACGGTTCTTGGGGAAACCTTGAGTGTTTTTAGGAAGACTGTGACAATCCAGAGCACCTCCTTATGTTTTCGCCTTATCAGAAACAAGCAACCATTCAAGAACGAAAAGAACATGGCGGCTCTTGTGCTCGCAGTACACTTCACCTCAAATTGTGAGATGGTCTCCTGTCGCCCAGTGCTTTATCAGTCTTGGTGAGGGAGACGTTGCTTGACACTGCATATGGAGAGCAATAGCGAACCACAAAAGGCGAACGTTGTGGCTTTTATGACGATTTCTCCGTTACACTATATCTCATCTTCCCTGCTGTGATCTCTAGTATACTATGTCGACTAGCTTGGATAACGAGAATCAGTATCAATCAGCGACAGTAGAACTCTGTGGACGTCATATTCAAAATTTTGTAAAAAAAAATCACTATTTCCAGTCAGCCCCTACATTTCCCTCTTGTATTTTATTTCAGTAACCAATAATATAGTCTGCCACAGGAATCACTATGAATATATTGTCAATGTGGCCTAAAGTCAGCTATTATGTTAGCAGTTCACAGGGTCGTCGTGGTCGAGGGTGCACCGAGGTCTAACAGTGCGATGTACACCGAGAAAAATATTTCCCAGCGCTACGGCCGCCGGACCGAAGAGTTCTGACGTTTCCATCGGAAGCTCACCGTCGTCGTGGAATTAAATATACCTAAAGGTGGCAATTCTTACTCTGATTCTAGGAACTTGAGAAAACAAATCACTCACCGCAAATAAATTAGCCTCAGCACTAATTTATCTTCAGATTTTCAAAATTACTGACTACTATTATTAAATACTCATGTGGAGTTTCTGTATTATTAGACCTAGAAAAGTTTTGCCTAAATTGTTTCAACAACAATTATAGGTGTAAATTAAGACCACAAATCGTGAAAAATTGGGCGATATAAGGTGTTTCGTATAAACTTAAGTACTGACATATTCTAATCTTTGTCCTCTCTCAAAATACTGCATCAGTGAGTTAGTAAAACAGTAAATTGTTCTCAGGCAGATCTTCACCGTCCAAAAACTATTTATAAAATTAAAATGCTCATCGCAATGATAGCAGTGTCATCACACTCGTCCTCCTTTGGCTTGACTAGTTGCATTGATCGTTTTTTCCAGGAAAAATAGACCTTTGAGAATAATTTTACACTGTCAAGAATAGGCAAGTATACTATCACTCTTCATTAGTACTGATTTTATGAGCAGAAATAGCACAAAATCCAAACAAAACGATAATTAAGGTAGTCATCTCGAATTGAATGTGTTGTGATACCGCCCGTATCAATGCGTTTATCCTTAAATGTGTGTGCATTACTAAAGTATTCCATATAATAGTACTACATTAGCAGAAACATCAGCTGCTAATGGGTTTTTAACCGTCTTAATTACCACGACGACGCCAACGTTAAGAACTCGGCTGGCAGCTTCGTGCTCGCGATATCTTGTTTGACAAGCTTGATAATCAGTTAACGATCATAGATAATCGCCTAACGAATTGGTCGCATGTTGGTTAGTTTCATGCGAAAAAAAAAATTTTTGTGCTTGAAAAAATTCCATGACGAGGTGAAATTTCCTTTCTATCACAGCTCTCATTATTTTATTAGTCAGATTTTATTCGACTCACGGCTTGATGACTACGTCGTCTCTAGAAAGTCAATAATTCAAGTTGGTTTGTCCACAACTTCTGTCCTCGCGACGTTGATTTACGTGATCGCTGCAAGTCGTAGTTTTGGGAGTGAAGCACCGCTCCAATGAAGACACCTCACTCAGCACATTTCTCTCGTAATTAATTAATTAATTAATCGGTTGTTGATTGACTGACTGACTGTCCATTGATGATAGCACGTTTTTTCCCGAACAACTTCCATTCAACTTTTGCATGGATAATAGTCAATAATACTTTGTTATATTTATGAGAAACTCGGGGTTGTCGTGCCACACTTATTCAGATAATGTTTCAACATTACTCATTTTGTTGTCCAGAAAAAGACATCATGATATATCAGTTTTCATTCCAATGACATTCTACGGGATTCAACTCCGTTGTGGACATGAAGGCTCAAATCGCATAAGGGTGTGGATGATCGACTTGATCTATTGCAACACTGAAGAGGACGAAGACGTGACACTAACACTTTATTAGCTGTCTCAAAGATTACCTTGTCACGGTTACCAGATATGACGAGTAGTTGGAAAAGCATCTTTTGTGAAGCACAGCAGTAGCATATAGATTTACTCAGATTCTGGAACACATGTGATGAGTGACTTATCGAATGAGGAAAGAGTATGGCAAAAGAATCTCATTTAAGATGAACATCTGGGAAAGAGAAGTCATATCTAACACGCATGTTCTAACTTTTATTTACTGTGCTTGTATTCATGACAAAGTACGATGTGATTTACAAGCACAATGATACTGAAATGTGAGGAAAACTCAAAACCTCAACTCGTTTTCGAATTCCCGTTGATAGACCATGATATAAGTCATATTGCAGTGGATTTCCAACAACATAATCCTCCTGGTTATGAAAAGCATTCGCTCCTTATTAAAACATAACTATGAGCATCATTAGAGCGCATGTGGCGCAATGGTTAGAGGGGTGCTCTGGCGTCGCACACGAGGTCAATGGTTCGATCTCGCGCTCAATGGCTCACAAAGCCATCAATCCCTCCGGGGTCCGGTAAATTGGGTACCAGACAGGTCTCAGACTTGTCCGGGAGGATAAGCAGCACTGACTCGGTTTAGCGGGAGGCCACCGCGAGTCATTGCAGCACGCCAGATATGGCATTCAATCACCTCATACGAACTTAGAAGTTGGAAGGCGAATGACTTTCAGAGATTGATCAACGCCAAGAGCTCCATCCTTTATCCTTTTTCTATATCACAAAAATTGACGAAAAAAAGATTTATTCGGCTAAGTTTTTGGCGTCTACGTCTTCTTCAAGAAGAAATAAGTTGAATTAAATAAATAAATCAGTAGATGATAATAAAAGGATGGAACTCTCGGCGTTTGATCAATGTCCTGCGGGACGCGCCATGCATTCGTACTTGATTTTAGCTCCATTTGAGGTGATTGAATGATTATCTGGCCTTTACAGTGACTCATGGAGGCCTACTGCTGCATCGAGTCAGTGCTGCTTATCCTCGCAGACAAGTCTGATAACAATTCACCAACCTGCGAAGTATGGGTGGCTTGGTGAGCCAGAGCGCGAGATCGAACTACTGACCTTGTGTGCGGCGCAAAGCACCTCTAACCAATGCGCTACATGCGCTCAAATGAGCAGATAGAACAGATAATAATAAAATAAAATAAAGAGAAATAAAAAGTAGTGCTTACAAGACTCCTGGAAATCAATGATTAACGAGAGCATATAAACATAACAAATAAGAAATTTAAAAAAATAGAAGAAGTAATATGAAATAATAAAGAAAAGTGTGGTATAGATATAAGTACACGGAAAATGTGATGCAATAACACAAATAATGCTATAATAATAAATAATGCAAACAAATAGTCTCATAAATACTGCTTTGAGCCAACAAGTCATGTGGTCTGGCAATGGGCTCTTGCACAGCGCGATATACGGGTTTCGTCCTGTGCAGTCTCGTCAGTTGGGCAGAACCCGTCCGTCATTCAATCTTTTTATTAGCCAGTCCTCTTGGGAATCCCTACTTTCTCTATACATATAGAGGTAACCAAGACGAGCGATTTACACACTAAGTCAAGTGAAATCATCACCGAACTTACAGTGATAATTTGATGAAATAAAGGTATGATATTATGAAAATACCAACCAAAGAGCAACCCAGTGCAGAACACTGTAAGTTCGGTGATAAATTCACTTGACCTAGGCGTGTAAATCGTTCGTCTTCGCTACCTCTTTATGGGGAGAGTAGGGGGCTCCCGAGAGGATTGGCTGAAAAGATTCAAAGCCGACCCGAATTACGAGACTGTAAGGTCGAAAACACGTGTATCGAGCTGTACAAGATGGCTCAAATATTAATGAAGAGATCTATTGAAATTTGAGTATTGTCTTACCAAAACACTCGAAATAAACGCAAACAAGTAATAACAATGATAATAGAAAATAACAATAATAGATAACAAGCAAGATAATGTGAGTGTAGTAACAATAAAAAAATGTGATATAACAATACAAAAAATGCAATATGATAATTATATATATGATGAAATAGCAATGAATAGTACAAGCAGTAATAATAATAATAATAACAAATAATAGAGGCAGTAAACAATAAATAGATTAATGTATTATAATAATAACAATAAATGTAATATAATAACACAAGAATATGAACATATAAAAATAAATAGCATATAAACGAGAAGCACATAGATTAAAGAGATCGGCCCTTGTAGAAAGTTGTGGTCCAATCAGTTTTTTAAGGTTTTTTGATTGATTTCCTAAGAAAAGAAGTTTCCGAGAGCAAGCTTAGACTTAGCCTTAGGTTAGGCTTAGGTTAGGTTTCGGCTTAGGTTTAGGACCAGGCTTAGGCTTGAGCATAGGCTCAGTCTTAGGCTTAGGCTTAGGTATAGGCTGAGGCTTAAGAAATTGATGGAAACAACTCTAGGCCAGGAGATCCTATAAACTCACGCGTTTTATCCACTGGATTCCATTCGTGCAGTTATTAGTCTCAGTAAAAGGCTGATGAGTAACGACGCCACCAGTCTTCATTACTCACCTATATTTCTTCACCACATAAATACCACAAATGCACAAAGTCTGTAAAATTACGTGGGTTCACCGAAGATAAGTGAGCGGAGCCATACCTATCGCAGTATACGCGAATTTACAGACAAAAAATAGCGAAGGAGAAGCTGAAGTAGGCGCGTCAAAGTTGATTCAGTGGGAAGGACGTCGTAGAATAAGTCTGGATTAAGTGTGAGGATAGAACGTGTGAACTTAATTCTGAAAATGGTAAGTATGTATCGAGTGTCAGCAGAATAGGGGTCCCGTTAGTGCAGTGGCTAGCACTCTTTCCACAAAGATACGATCCGGGTTCGAATCCTAGCCGAGGTTCAGGCTTTTGTGAGTCACCTCACATATTTGGAGATATGTTGACAACGTCACAAAATCATTATTGATGGGATAACATGAAAAAGAAATCTTGTAAAACTTCGCAAATTGATCTACGCCAATCGCGGGGTCAGTGGCCGAGTGGTTGTGATGCTCGCCGCGGCGCACGTAAAGCCGAGCTCCACCATCCGATTCTCTCCTGCAGTCAACAACAACAACGTCCTATGAAAACGCCTTTGCCAGGCTATCCTCGAGATTGCAGGGAGACTTGCACCACCAATATTTTACGACGTTCAAGAAGAAGAGAATAAACGAATTAAATACTAAAATACGCGTAGTGAGAAGAACTGTGAATACGGATGAATAGGATGCCAAAAAGAGCCATGCCATAGTCTAGAGAACTAGTTGCTTAAGATCAACACAAAGATTCGTTTACAGTATTCCAGACAAACTATGTGTGCGTGGAGCTTTTGATTCCTTAAACTTCAGTTTCGTAAGAATTCATTCATCACGTTTCCCATCTCAAACATGAATGTATCGCTGGTTTCCGGACAGGCAAGTTCTATGAAGGCAGACAACCTACTGGATTGAGGACTCAATATCTATTTTAATGCTACTTTACTTAATGCAGGAGAAAACTGATGGTTCAGTAATCCTTTCGTATGCATTGCTGTGTGAAGAAACTATTGCCGATTAGTAATCTTATCGTCCGAATCGGCTGGTCAATTTATCACCACTATTTATCTGGTCTAACCCCTCCTTCTTTACGATCACACTGCGATGTTTCGATCTTTCCCTTTTACATAAACGATTCAAACATTGTGAATCCGTCACAGTGAACAATCATTGTCTACGCACCTAATGATGAATGCCTTGAGTCGCTTTGAAATTTTGCGTCGAAGTTATACCTTTTGTAGATAACTAAATACTATACTTGTCTTCATTGTTCGCTAAACAAAATAAGAACAGAAGTAGAAAACCAAAGCGAAACTTATTTCACTTGTAGTTCATATAAGCAAAGAAATCTACAAATGTACGCTCCCACTGAAATCGCTTTTGATCTATTCTCCGTAAGGTTTTCACTGGAACATTTTTTCAAAAAGGGTGCATGCGGAGTGGTGCCTAGAGCGTCCCCAAACACACATGTAGTCGATAGTTCTATCCCGCTCTGCTAGCGATGTTTGACAAAGTTGAATGCATGGAGTGTGCCTCAGGGATTGATCAATTCAGAGAATTCTGTCCTTTGTCCATTTTGCGCCTTCTACAACTATATTTAATGGTAGTTGCTTATGTGCTTAGAAAGTTACTGCATGAATCAGTATTTTCTGCTCCTGATTTGTTTCCTGGCTTCACTCTCAAATAAGTCTTTGAATAATTCATGTACTACCTCGATTGTTGCTTGAAGATTTCCTCTTCTTTATAACTGCTGTGGAACGCTATTTACGACGATTCTGCTAACAATTTGCGATGTAGCTGAGAAATCCACCTTCTAACGTGTTCGCTTGATTGCAAGGGAGTGTGGGGGAGAAAGACTGAACAGTAGTTTTGCTCATCATATTACTTCTTGATATAAGCATCACTAAGCACTGCGTAAGATCCCCACACCCAACTAATGTTCTTTTCCCCTTTTTACAGTCATGCTTGATCTGGGTGAGGTCTTGAGCCTTTTTTAAGCAAAAGCGAGTTAACCACTTATACCATTGTGTTCTCCGAGTTTCATCTAATGAGATGTTTCTTGGGCCTTGTATAAGACTAGGAAAGAGCAAAACTGAAGATTGTCCTTGTGATCCCCTTTGTTAAATGCAATACAATTGATTGAATGCAAAATTCACTACGACTGCGTAGTAAACCAGCGTTTTTCTCTGTAGAAGACACGTATAGTCGAACTAAAAACATACGAGCGAGTAGAGAAAATCTTGCTCTACAAAAATAACGCAGAAATTCCAAAATTTTCTATCAAGCAAAGAAAAACGCCTCATTCAAACAACGAAAATCGCGCACTTCGCTCTGCGCTCATCGATTTCTATAGCCATCCATGAGGGGTTAAAGCATTTGAGCAACGCAACAAAAATCCGAAAATCCTCAAACATTAAACGAAACCATATTCAAATACGAAAATGTTGATGATGGATGCGCCAAAGTGGTGCATGCAAGAAGTGTTACGATCTATATCATCTGCGTTGTTTCATTTTTGAACAAGGTGGCTAATAGTGTTTAAATAGTTGTTCGAGTTAATCCATTCAACGCCTTCCGTAATATCATTCTTCTAGGTAAACTACGCGAATGAATAGAGCACCTGCAATAACTATCAACTAATTAAGTGGCTATGGCCAAATAAGACTCTCCTAACCGAATGAAACGTGCATAATAGATGAAACTGGTATTAAAAAGGAATCAATGTGCCATGACAATGAAAGACTGCCTCAGGATCGCTGACACACTTCTCACAGTAATCCTAAATCTATTATGATTTCAAACTCAGATTCAATGCGTTCACCTTAACAAAATATCACAAAATGGAAAAAACTGGCAAGGATTTTAATCCAGGTTCCAGCGAATAAAAATGATTTTCGAAATCAAGTGACTTTGTCTAACTCAGTTGAGCGGGAAGACAAGGTGGTAACAACAGTGACTATCAGAATGATGTTAATGCAAATGCTTTCAGAGCATGAAGTTCAAAGCATATTTTGAGATAATTTCTAGATCACTACAGTTATGTTCTACAAAATTATCACGAACATTTCTTGCTTTTTTGCTGCTAATAAAGTACAAAATGCTTTCATTTCACATTTATTCAAACTATGAAGGGATTCAAAAGTTCAGCCTACTATAAACCTTGGCATTACTGATTGATTTATGAAAATCGAGAAAAATAATCTTGGTTAGCTGACGCGAGGTTGGTAAAGTAATCGTAGTAATTCGGCTAACGTTTTCTTTGAAGCCTGGGCATATGTAGTATTAGTCTATTTTAATGATTCGGAGGATCTTCTTTATACGCTGCCTAGGTCAGATTAATAGACAAAACGAGGAAAATGGAAGCGATGTTACACAATGAGCAGATCTGAGCGATTTCCTTAGTAGGATCCAAAATGGGTTGCAGAGCAACAGAAACAATTCCAACATCATAACTGCGTTGGCTCTTGAATGTTAACGAATGTGCTAGTAGTGGTCGAAGGTTGCGTAAAGGAGACGAAAGCCCAGAAGATGAGGGACGTTGAAAAAAATATTAATAGAGCAAACATCAGTGATGATCTGATTATATGAGATTTTGCAGTAAACTAACGTCAACCATTCTGCAGTCGTCCATCATTAAAAGCGATTTGCTAAAATAACTGCCGTTGCAGAGACTGTCTGAGACTAAAACTACAATTACTCATGCACCAGCTCAGTAGTTTATGCATGTTATTCTTATACTTTGGCACACACGAGATTCACATAGAAATTTTAGTTAAACGTTCGGCGTCTTCGCTTTCTTTTGAGCCGATTAATCCGATTGGTTCCACAGATGTTCGCTCTCACGCTGTGATTCTAGTCAACAAAGTCGAATCCTCTTAACTGAAACACTGCTTGAATAAGGTATCTTCAGTTGGTGGTGTCCTTTCATGCAGTACGACCCGCTGCTTGATAGTGACTGCCGACAGATGAAACCTTTCTTCATGTCGACATTCCACTTTGCAGCTGTCATTTAGAGTGACTACCAGATGTAATGATATAATAGGACCGACGTCCTATAGTTGCGTAAGTATAATCATAACTTTCCAAGTGATTAGCTGACATGAGGTTAGCATGAAAACTTTTATCCGGCTTAGGTTTCGACGAGGGATAACACTTTGATGGCAAACGACTACGGACCTCCAAGTTAAATTGATCAGCTCTGAAAAGGAAAGAAAACCGCCTCGACGTTGGTTAGAAAACTTTTACTTTTTGATCTTCTTATCAACTTCGTTTCAGCTGATATAGAGCAAAATATGACTATTTTTGCCGATGTTTACTGAAAACCTATCTCCAGGATATAAGTTACTATACTAGATCAACGTTAAAATGAAAACAAATGTTTGTTGAAGAGTGCTACATGCAGTCGTGCCGGTAAAAGATAAAGAATCCCACTGGACCATTATTGGAAGCACGGTAACCGGTACTTGGCTCATGACCAGGACTATGTATGAGCAAACTATGATGGGCAAGGAAATCGATCCTATTTCAGCCAACTACACGACAATTTCAGGAACTCTTACGGTTAGAAACGCTTTTTCGATGTAGATGTTCATTCTGAAAACTTTTATTCAGACCACGAACATCATCATGGCAAACTGGTCGAGGGAGATGTGACAAAGTATAGTGAACAGAGCTGTTCGAATGTTAACATTGGGCTCTTTTGGATCAAACTTCTTCTCGGCAATCGCTAACGTCACTTAAAAGTGAAGTCCTCCGTGAGGTGTTTTGAATAAATCTGCATCCATGCACTTTTATCTGCTCTTATTTGATAAAGTTTCCAAATTATTAGGTCGCAAATTGTGGATTCATGAATAAGATCATGATATTGTTCAGAATTCGGTGAATGGATTGGCTCATACTTGCTACACAATCAAATTTTTGCTTTAGAAATTGTCTCAAAGAAAATTCAAAATTTTTCAACTTTTCAAATGAAAAGTTACCCAAGTACATGTTGAAATTTTCAAAACTTTAACACGAAGAACTCATCAGGTATCGAGATATGACCATTTCTGGAGACATAAATATGCTCAAACATCCTCGAGGAAGAAAGCGTTTTCCTCTAACCTTCAGTCATCCCATTCATAATTATCACTCCTTCCTCTTTTCTAACATTGTACTGTAGTAGATAAACTTCTGAACTGAATGATAACGAAATGTCATGAATAAATTTGTTTCTTTTTACCAAATTTCCCACACGCGTTATGTTATAGAGGGTTGAGGAAAAAGCTCCTTAACGTTCGCGAAAAATTCGAAATTTTATGTCTGTTTCACACAGTATTGGTTAATATAGATTCATGCGTATGTCTCAGGAATATTCTCACGTGATTACTCTCACAGCAACGCTAGTTATAATGCATCAAATTTTGATTTGCTCTTCGCGTCTCAAATGATAACAATGGACGAAATTCAGCTCCTAGTTCTGACACGCTATTGCTGGAAGCGACAACTTTTGACATGACATGGTGTGAATGAGATCTTTGGAGCCGAAAATGAGAGAATTGCAGGCCAAGTGACTGTTCTAAAGTGGTGCAAGCAATTTAAAGTGGTGATGTCAGTCTCGAAGACCGACCTCGTTCCGACTGGCTATTGAACTTACAACTGGAGAACTACAACCAGTTTTGGATGCAAAACCGTCATCAGGTGCTCGTCAGTTGGCAGCAGAATTAGCTCGATCAAAAGAGGGTCTGGTAAATCAATTCCGAAGTCTACTGCGAACAGCTGGGCCTAATCTACGATACGTTGAAGGAAAAATAAGCGACATCCGAAAACGCGCGCTGTTTCACAAGACAATGCCAAACCTCACGCCACAAAGAAGACTAAAGAAAAGTTCGATGGACTGGAGGGAATCGAGATGTTGCCGCACCCAACCTTCAGTACATGGATGCTACGCCGTCCGATTGTGGCTTTTTCCACTCAAGGGAACATTTCCTATGTGGGCGCCTATTCGAGAAGTTCGATCGAACTGAAGAGTCATGTCAGGAAATTTTTGATTCGAAGCCCAAGGAACGGTATTTCGAGCAGATCCAAAAGCTTGTAGATTATTGGTAGAAAATCGTGGATAATGATGGCCTCTATTTTCAAGAACAATTTATTGTAGTCACTAAATGTATGTATGAACTTCGAAATTTTCAATGAAGATAAAAATGCAAAGCATTTATTTTTTTCACTAAGTTCTAGGATGGTTCTTGAAGCAGCTTTATGTGTATTCAGAAAGTCTTACTACCGAGGCAAATACTTATGCTTCCATCTAGACAAACATATGTAACTATATAAGAATGAACTAAAGTGGTGGCAACTTGTACTATCACCACACTTGACGTCGCTTTCGAAGACGGTCTCCTTTTCTCTCTCTCTGTGCTCTGTCTATCTATGAAGAGACCTAGCGTGATCAACTGGTGAGCAATAAAAGTGTAACTGTAGGGTATAGGTGTTAATTTTATGGCCACGTACTCCGTGCAATCCATAGGGCATGCGCAGACTTCGTAGAATGGTAGGTTTCATACATAAGAGTAATGCGTCACCTTGAACACTTGCCCGTCTTTTTCCAAAAGCAGGATAAGATTCTTCGTGGCAACATCTAATCGACCATTTTCGAGACCTCGCTTAAAATTCAATATAATGTGATGGAATATTTTAAGCCTTTCAGAGGCCGAATGACATCTCTAGTACTAGAAGCGTGCTTCGGAGTATTCTTGCACACCTTATCAGTCGCACATGCCTTTCGGCCCATGCCTACGACTAAGGACAGCGGAGCCGAACATGTACCACCGTACGTCAAGTTAAATATTCTATCAGTTTACACTGTTCTGAGCATTTCGAAAATAGTCGACTAAATAAGTATTGCTATATGGGTTTCACCAATGTTCAGCTCCACTACCCTCAGTTGCAGAGTGAACTGAAAGGCATATGCTACTGGTGAGGTGTGCGAGAATACGCCGAAACTTGCGTCTAGCACTAGAGATGTAAAGCGAAACTTCTGAAAGATTTAAAAATTTCCAACACATCATGTCTGAAGTATTTGGTTCGAGAGTTTAACGTGCACCTGAGATCACCAATGTATTGTAGATGTACAGTGGATGTCAACTTTCTCTTTTCGCATAATTATTACTTCGCTTTGAACACCTGACCGTCGCTTCAGCGCATTCTTTGAGCAGTCGGCGATTATCTGTCATCTTCCATAGAACATCGCTCTTTGTCACTTAAACCATTACCAGAAAGCGAACACCTGTGACGAATGCAGTATTTCCATGGTTATCATCTTTGTCTCGACGTCCTCGATGTCACTATTTCGCAGTAAGCGACGAGCAAAATACCTAATCTTTCGCTGTAAGCGCAACGGTGTCGTTACTCAGGATATTTGTTCAGGCTTAATCTTTCTCACAGCTTCTACTGCTAATGGATCAACAGCAATAGTATGAGAAGAATTCACCATTCTTGTGCAAACAGTTGGGCTCATTAGGTCTCTAGTATCTTGTTGACGGTCACATTCACCTGAACATCGTAGAGCAAGCAACAGCATGGATCACCAATATTTTAGCACTGTGAGGACTTTTGCGTTTTATTTGAATTTGAAGTGCATCGAAAAATCTGTGACGTAATTCTAATTTAAGAATTACAAAGTGATAGTACGGTTGGAAGGAAAGTGCTGGGGCACTCTAATGAGCATGAGATGACGCTAAAGCATATCATTGGATTAATGCGGTTTTTATGTGGGATTTTCCACTGACGGCTTAGATAATATTCGTTTTTTCTTCATTTCGTTACAGGTCGCCGCCATGTCACACGAGACAGCCGACGTTCGTGTTTTATTGTGGCATTACCTGGAGAAAGGGTCTTTTACTGCGAACTGCAGTCGACAAAAGCAACGAAGTTTGAGAGAAAGACACAACAAGCAAATCTGCTGATGAACGCTGGCTTCAACGCTTCGCAGGAGATCTTGATTTGGAAGACAAGCTATAGCAGTTGTTCCGCCAAACAACTGTTATTTCCTTTTGTCTTTAACTCGTGAATCATTACATGGCTAATATTATCTATAGATAATTCATAAAATGAGGCAATGAGTCATGGCGACGGTTAGTGGCTCCGGCTGGCGGATGGACAGTTTTTTGGGTTGCAGCTGGCATTCGAACGGATTCCAGACAAGGAAACGGACAAAAAACACGAAGACGACGGTCGAGGGTCACGCCCCCAATGGCACTTTATTCGCCGTTCGATATTAATGCTTGCTCGCTTTCATCATTCTCTTGTATGACTCAGTTCGCTTCGTTAACGCTCATGATGGTTGTAACATTGGAATTGTTATATATATATTTATTTATTTATTTATATTTATATATATATATCTAGGTTGTTCGTTATAAGAACAAATCTCATCCTTAAATTCCGCGTGGCAGGCAAACTAAGCTGAGTCAAAGAGCAGTACTCTATCGCAAAGTACACAAGCAACCACTCCACTAGCATTGCGACTGAAATACAAGCCTCGTTCAGGACGTCATTCAAATAATTCGATGAAGTCAACGAAACATGTCATAAGTTCCTTGATTAGAATTCCAAAGAATGATAATTGGACCAGATCTTAAACTTAATGGATCGATGGCAGAAAGTTGTAAGAAACTATGGCCTTGATTTTGTAAAATAGTTGCCACTGTTTTTGTTTGATATTCATGGATTGATTTTAAAATTTGTACGAGTGCCTTAGATTTTTTTTCTTATCTAGCAATATAACTGACTATGTGACTATTTATTCATCAGCGAGAGTGTATGAAGGTAAATTGTCCGTGACATGGAAAATGAGTGATAAGTATCATTAAACTATGGAAACTTTTCCATGAAGTGGTGCGATGTGATATACAAGTACTAAGATGTTTAGAGATGAACAAAATTCGCGAGCTCAATTGATCTTCAAACCGCACCCAGAAGTCCCAGTATAAAAGCCAAATTGCACTGAATCTTGAATAACATGAACATTTTGGTTTTGGAACGCATAGCAGTGAGCATATCAGAACATAAAGGATAAAGGATAGCTCTCGGCATTGATCAATCCGTAAAGGATGGATCATGCATTCGCCCTTAATTTATAAATTCGTCTGAGGTGATTGAATGCAAATCTGGCATTTACAAAGACTCGTGGTGGCCTCCTGCTGTATCGCGTCACTACTGTCTATCCTCTCAGAGAAGTCTGAGACCAGTCTGGTACCAAACTGTCGACCCATGAGGGATTGATGGCTTGGCTTGGTGAGTTATGAGTGCGAGATCAAACCATTGACCTCGTGTGCGACGCAGAGCACCTTCAACCACTGCGCCAAGCGCTCATGTCAAAACATAGGCTATAAAAAGGCTAGATTAAGTATGAAAAACTCACCACCTACCTTCTTACTAATATATCAAGCCGCAACATTTACATGCGCTTCGCTGCATTTTTATGCATTGAACATCCAATCACCGTCCTGTCAGCTTTTGGCAACCGATTGCCTGTTATACTCATTTTTTTATTAATCCATGCTCGGTTTAATGCTTGCAAATGGTATTGTATGCACAAACCGGTTCCTCCATTTTCTCTGTTCTTTGAGGTACTCTTATTTATCCAACCAGCGTTTATTAGCAGAAACGAGAGCGACCATCAGGTGCAATTTCAGTATGAAGTACTGCGCATCATTTGATTGAAGAAATGAATGTCATTGCCTCCAGTAAACAGTCGTAGGATGCCTGAACGCGTAAGGTATGAAATGTAAGCATAACGTTTGCCAATGTTTTATTCACAGCACAACGCAATATTAGTAGATCCCGACTTCCTCATAACTGAAATAGGTTTTTCCTGTAACAAGCGTGATTTACATTGTTTCATGTAAATTGTACAGTCTTTACGAAGTTGGTTTCAAAATCATACCAGCGTTGAAATCTGGTCAGAACAATCAAGACGTTCTAAGAGCTCGGTTTTCTGTCGAATGCAGTTATGTAGATTTAAGAAAAATAATCAGTCCTGGCATTCAAGAATTCAATAGGAAAGATCAGCCGAGTCGTCAACACTCATCAGCTCTCACTTTTTGCGCAGTAAACGCAGCTCTAGTTATGAAGGACGGGGCGACTATGATGGTAGGCTATGACAACTCAGTTGCCAAAAAAAAAGTTTTTTGAAGTATTTTTCCTTTAAGCGTAGTTTTGAGTCGTATTTGGAGACTTTCTTTCTCAAAGATGATTAAAGCAAGTGCTGCTTGATGTAAGTTTAAAACAACATCTCTTTGACCTCGGCAATATAAACAAGTCATTCTTTCCTTGGCGATGAGCCAGTGCCGATGAAAGTACTATCAATTGGTAAATTCGAGACTAAGAAAAGCTATCCACATAAATGGACCGCCCTTTGAACATTTGTTTATTGCCATATGACACTGGAATTTTACAAAAGTGGTTTTCTAGTCATAAAGTAAGTCGTTTCTCTTACACACCTCCTGTAGACTACGCGTCATTGACTTTCTTCAATATTGGAAGCAAACTTTTTCTCAAATTGTTCTGCTGAGTGTGCCCCTTTTCAGATAGAGTCTTCTTGAGTAAACCGACCGCCATAGAATTTACGTCAACTATTTCTCTTCAAGAGTTAGTGTAACTCAGATACAGTTGGCGAACAAGGCGAACAAGTTTTGGAGTAAAGGGCAACAGAAATTGATATAAATGTCCTTTCATAACCTATTTCTATTAGAGCTTGGTATAATAAAATGAACAATTGGGTAAGAATGATGCAATGCGAGAGATGGAATTTCTATATGAAAACATACAGTGGGCGGTTAGGGCTTAACTGCCGTGTGTAGTTGTTCTCTCAAAAAAGGAAACTTCATTCTAACAGTGAATTGATGTGACCACGAAAACCTATTTCAGATGAATAAATGGCGGAAAACTGATTCAAGTCTAAATTCAGACTCTGGAGCAGATGAAAGCGTTAAAACGCTGGCCGAAAACATTTTTGTGAATGATCGAATCGTGTTAATGATACAAGATATCATTGGCCGAGCATAACAAAGTTGAAAGGAGGTCAATTATTGAAATGCAGCAAATTGAAACTAACTGAGTATAACCGACCACAGAAAGATCGCACTCATGGTGTTTCTGCTAGTGGGGGAACATCACAGTGATCAGAATCATCAATTACTTCAATTTTTGATCAAAGTGATATTTAAAGTGATAAAGTTTTGATCGATCGAAACTCCCTGACAAGCTACAGTATCGTGATGAAAGCAGAGAATGAAATCTCTCCGCTCGTATCAAAGCAATTCCTGTAACTACATTGAGCCGTTTATTCAGCTGCATCGAACTGTTATAAATTTCTCGTCAAAGGATCAATGATTCAAAACAGCGCCGACTGTACTTTCGAATCTCAGTTAACGAACAGGGAAAATTTAACACATTCCACTATGCATTCACATGATTAGCTATCAGAGGTGACGGAAATGACATTATTTGGGCTCAGTTTTGACTCATTCGTCATCCTAAGAGCAGTCCTTCCTTTTCCGATATGAAACTTTGGATAGCGAGTCGAATTTCTTGGGATGCCTTTAGAATGGAACAATCTACTCAGCGTTCTTCCATGCAGAACAGCTGCCGGAAGTGATTGCTCGTTAATAAATATTTGTTACGCCTAGATCTCTATCTCCTGATGAAATGTGATCAACATACTCGAATCTTTCCGGTTGTGTCAAAAGTAAAACTGTCGAGACGTATGCTGGATAGAATTTATTTTTATCTTTAATTAACTGAAATAGAAGCAGAAGCAGCCAGCAATACATAGTCTTTTGCCTTCAAGCAAGAAAACATCAAAGTAAAGGGCTACATTCAAAGTGACGAGAAAGAAATACGCACTTTTTTCCAGCACATACGGGACATTGTCTAAAGTAGTAGAGGCTTAGAAAGAAAATCATCGATCTCGTAGGAACTTTATTGAAAACGGCATAGAAGCCCATTCCGAAGATCTCAATGCCGAAACCGCTCTTAGATATTTGCGAAGTAAATATTTCATGTACATTCCACAATGGCTCACTGCCATCCTTCGAAAAATTCATAGTAAAAGATAGAAATTGATTATCTTAGCAAAAGAGAAGATTAGTAGATGTTCAATCATCCATTTTGCTCCATCAATGATTATGTGAATGAGAGAAATAAAGGTTAGAGTCCATGACACAGATCAGGTTTCAAGTTTTGATTGCATCTTTACATCATTTTGTTTACAATTAGCACCACATCCTACTTTGGAAAACATAATTTGAGGAGTAAATGAAAACCAAGATTATAATTCCATGAAGTGCCTTCTGTGGATGGCCGTGTGGTATTCACAAAAATGTCTTTGGAATAATTCTAGTTAGGCTGTACTTTGAATTGATAACTTTTTTACTTAGCCTGAACTCGGTTCGCTTCAAAGTGCACACATCATTTTCCATGTAGTAGATCTTTCTCCCGTTGGAAATACTAAAGAGGAGTGACTACTATGATGCAATTTTGTCAGTTTGCACAGTCATCCAACACAACCCAATCCTCTCCACGAATGAGCGAGTGTTAGACCTAATTCTTATGTGCCAAAGATTTCTTTTTAATGCCATGCTTTACGGGAAAATATGCGGCGCAGAGCATTGACTGATCAAGCTCGATGTGGAGAAAATGGTTAAAATTTTGCATTCATTAGTAACCGCTTTTCAACACTCTAACATTTTCACAATAGATAAGGGGAAGAATTCATCCGTCAGCTCCTATGAATACTATTTGAAAGACGACAGTTTGAGCGTGTTATTTTCAAACATTTTACATAGGGTTTTGTTTGGTATGAAATCAAAGTATTTTGACCAATGCGTTCACGTCTCCATGTTTGTGACACTAAACCACTAGTCGCGCAATGTGGAGCTTTCGCCTGGTTCCAGTATGCTATTAAGAACCCTTCGATTAGGGAAGAATAGTATTTCAATATTTTAGCCATTTTCGGCGCGACATGAGATAAAATTTTACTGAAACCATTATAATTTTGCAAGCTCAAGCAGAAATTTATTGAACGTTGACATCAAAGGGTTTTTTTGCACACTGCAATCGCTGCTCAAACTCACGCTCCACTTGTGACTGACTTGTAATATGCCCTCACTGGGTTTGGATCGGACTTTCCCTCAACCTGGGTAAGAGTTATCATATGTATTCTTGCAATGAAAAAATAAGTCAAGTTGCTTAGAAGCACTAAAGAGTACTGAAGAGGAAAATTGCAAAGAACCAGCATTAGGGCCTTCGCATTCTGCTATGAATGAAGTAATAATCTACACTGTTCAATGCTTTGTTGGACATACCTAATTATATTATAAGGTGTTACTGAATATAGCAAATCTTACGAATAACTACTATTTTTCTCATTGCACATACTCATTAATAATAAAGGTGTATATCTGCATATAATATAATAGTTATTGGATAGACAGTGAGTTATAGTTGCCGATTCGGATTTCCCGTACTAGCCGGCCGGCTGCAAGCGGCAACTGTTTCACGTAGAAGATGGCCACTGTTTCACGGGTAAACTATTCAAAACGCAATGAATGATTCTTCAAAAAGACGTGTTCTTACAGTAAGTGACCAGTGTTATGCTGGCAAACCCATAGGTAGACTCACTTGGAAATCGTCATGCCTACATGAAGTGCCGTCCGACTATGGACGCCACTTCGAGGTCGGCTGCAATTTCCATCCCTTTTAACTCTTGACTCATCTCTCAATCAGAATCTTACTCTCCATTAACTCCACGCGTTTGATGTAGAGAATTCTTCGTCAGTACACATACATCTGAAGTACAGAATCTTACTTTCCATTATTTCCACATATGTGCCGTAGAGGCCTGCCCTTCATTACACTTCACATCTGCAATACTGAACCTCTCTCTAGCACACTTCGCATGTATGATACAGATACTTGCTCCTCATTGCTCAAATGATTGTTCATCTCCCATATTTCCAACTGTTGATCGCATAGTATTAGCCCAAGTTCTGTGTACGTCTATCGACATCTCTGCCTTGTTATGTTGTATTATAATGTACGTATATCGGCTCCCACGGACCTCCTCTTTGAGGGATCCCGCCCGGTTAGTCGCGAGGGCACGTGGCGCGTCCCCAGGTGGTGGATAGGGGAATAAAACGCGAACCAAAAGCGACCGTGTGCTTCCCAGAGACGCAGGTGGATTCAGGGGACGAGCTCCCTGCTTCTGCAGCGCCGGCTTGACGAAAACTCTATTTCTATGAGTCAAGTCGGCCAAAAGCCTGCAATCAAGCGGTTGGGAAGTACATGGAAGGCGGTTAGGAGTCGCCTCCAACAAATAAGCTCCTCCCGCTCCTCCGAGAGAGACTGGCAAGCTACTCGTGAGTACCCAGCCCCCACGTTTAGAGCCTGGCAAGCTACACGTTGGGTATCAAAAATGCCAAAAACAGTAACAAATATGGGCCTCATTCCCCTGACCCCGAAAGAGCCCCTGGTACGGCAGCGCCAGGTAGGGCGAGTACGGAGAGGCTGCTAAAATCTCAGGGCCGAACTAGGCTGCCAAGATCGAAACGGACTAAAATGACGATCTGTACCTACAATGCAAGAGCCCTTGCTCAACAATCCGCTGTAGAAGATCTGTTGATTCAAGCAAGAAGAATAAGGTACGATGTCATTGGCCTGGCTGAGACGAGAAGGCGCCATCCTTTTCACGCTGTCTATGACACCGGAGAAGAACTGTTCCTTGGAACATGCGATCGCAGAGGTGTCGGTGGCGTTGGCGTCCTCGTCAAATCGAATTTGACCGTGAACATTGATTCGTTCGAACAACTAACAACCCGCATCGGACGATTACGGTTGAAACGATGTGGTTCTATGCCGGCTTTGACCATCTTCGTTGCTTACACACCAACATCAAGCTATGACGAAGACGAAGTCGAAGCGTTCTATATGGACCTCGAAAAATTCTTCAGAGAAGATCATACATTCTTCAAGGTCATTGTCGGAGATTTTAACG
Source organism: Parelaphostrongylus tenuis (assembly GCA_019055375.1). Taxonomy (NCBI): domain Eukaryota; kingdom Metazoa; phylum Nematoda; class Chromadorea; order Rhabditida; family Metastrongylidae; genus Parelaphostrongylus; species Parelaphostrongylus tenuis. Next base: position 66,872 of record JAHQIW010003345.1, on the reverse strand, counting down.
CAAAAATTGGACCTAGAAGAACGTCTGAAGAACGTCACATAGGGACCCACGGACTAGAATGGAATGAACAGGGTGAGAGGCTATCCGAGTTTATCATGACGACCCAAACCATCCATGGTAACTCGCAATTCCAAAAGCCTCTCTCTCAGCGATGGACGTGGGAGTCTCCCAATGGAGAGTACCATAACGAAATAGATCACATCATAGTAAATCGAAGGTTTTGCCTGACCGACGTCGCTGTTGTTCCCAAGTTCTACACGGGATCAGACCATCGCCTCCTTCGCGCAACGTTCCGATTTTCGAGGAGAGGAGAGAAAGCCGCTAAATACAAACAACGAAGTCCCAGAACTATTATAAACTGGGATGAATTCAAATCATTAGTCGGCTCTTGGGAAGATACCGTTGTCGACAACATCGACGAAGAATACGATCGACTCGTTGAATATCTTCACGTTGGCGCTAAAAAAGCCGAAAGTCCTAAGGTCACGAAGAGACGCTTGTCTCCGCAGACACTCGAGCTGATACGTCAACGTGGAATCGCACGAGCCGCAGGCAACCGAAACCTTACGTCCGAACTTGCGAAACGATGCAGAGAAGCGATAAAAGAAGACCTTAAAGAGAGAAGAGCAGCAGTTATGGCAGAAGCTGCAGAAGCTGGGAAGAGCATTCGCAAAGCCCAGCGAGGCTTCGCCAACTATAAGACCAAGATGATTGCACTCCGATACCCTGACGGGACACTTACAGCTTCCAGAAGGGCTATGGAGAAAATCATCCACCAGTACTACTCGGATCTCTTCGCTAGCCATGTTCTCTTACCGTCATATAAATTGAAAGAGGACGAATATGTCGTTCCACCGGTCCTTCCTTCCGAAATCCGACATGCTATATCGTCGGTGAAAAACAGAACAACACCCGGTCCAGACAGGATTAGACCAGAACACCTGAAGAACCTACCGCCAGTTCTCATCAACACCCTGGCTCGGCTCTTCACTCGCTACCTGTCAGAATGCAAGGTCCCTATTCAATGGAAAACCAGCAAGACCGTATTGTTGTTCAAAAAGGGAGACCTTCACGACATAGGCAATTATCGCCCAATCTGCTTGCTGTCCGTTGTCTATAAACTCTTTATTCGAGTCATCCTGAACAGGATTGACAGAACACTGGACGAAGGACAGCCATGCGAACAAGCAGGGTTCAGAAAAGGATTTAGTACCATGGACCACATCCACACGATCACAAGACTCATTGAAGTTTCGCGAGAGTACAAACAACCACTCTGTCTCACTTTTATCGATCTGAAGAAAGCCTTTGATTCAGTGGAAACAGAAGCGGTTATAGAGGCTCTGGATAACCAGGGCGTCCCTACTCGGTACATAATGATCCTTCGTGAGCTTTATAAAGATTTCACGACCAGAATATCTCCATTCTACAATAATATCACCATTGACGTAAGAAGAGGGGTTCGACAAGGCGATACAATATCGCCAAAACTATTCACTGCCACCCTACAAAACGTCATGCGAACTTTAGAATGGGACGAAATGGGAGTGAAAATTGACGGTCGACAATTAAACCATCTTCGCTTTGCTGACGATATCGTTCTCATAACACCAAACATCAGCCAAGTGGAACGAATGTTGACTGATTTCGACAACGCCTGTGGAAAGATCGGTCTTCAACTGAATCTAACGAAAACAATGTTCATGAGGAACGGATGGGTTTCTAATGCCCCATTCACGCTCAACGGAACGACAATTTCCGAATGCTCCAGTTACATCTATCTAGGTCGTGAAATCAACATGATGAACGACCTAGCCCCAGAGTTGAGCAGGAGGAAACGAGCGGCATGGGGAACGTTTAAGAGCATCGAAGATGTAGTGAAGAGGACAAAGAACATCCGACTCCGTGCCCACCTTTTCGACTCGACAATTATCCCTGCCCTAACGTATGCAGCAGAAACCTGGTCGCTACGTAAGCAGGATGAAAGATCACTTGCCGTTATCGAACGCGCAGTCGAAAGGTCGATGCTAGGAGTATCCCGTATCTCGCAAATGAGAGAAAGGATCCGAAGTTCCGACCTACGTTAACGATCGAAAATCAGAGACGCCGTTCTACACGCCAGGATATCGAAAATAAGGTGGGCCGGACACGTGATGCGCTTCAACGACAACCGATGGACGAGAGCCGTTACCGACTGGATTCCTCGGGACGTCAAGCGCTCTAAAGGAAGACCACTGACCCGTTGGTCCGATTTCTTCACGAAAGCGATGGAAGAAAGATATGATGCTCAGCGAATTCCTAGAGCAAGGAGGACCCACTGGGCTACTCTTACACGCGATAGGGAAAAATGGAGGAGTTGCTGGTACCCGCTCGAGTCACTCGACGATCAACGGGACGACAGGTGATACAGGTGATATCGGCTCAATTACCTAAGTTTGAAGTTGTTCCTTACGGCAATGAATATCACTCGTTGGTCTCAGGATCAACAGTGTTCGTCATCCAGTAAACAGGAAAAGACCCGCGTTGCAGGAATAATTTAGACAATAGAGTGACCCTTACGGCACACAAAACACACCCACTCTCAACAAGCAACAAAGCCTAACTACTCCAGTACAATCACCAATAAACTAAACCAGTCAAAGCACTCTCGACTGATAAACCTATACACTGAAAGCACTTCACGCATTCGCATCATTATTACACAAAATCTGCTAATTATGGAATTTTTTTGTACTGACTGTAATTTGGGGATCAATGACTAAGCATGGTATCACATGCATGTGCAAGGTGAATGTGGCAGAACTGATGGGTGGCCAGGAATACATGAACGACACGGAAATAGAAGAAAGCGGAACTACTTATTCAATTTTAATGAACGGTCATAGGAAAGCGTAATAGCGCCGATTTTGTTTTAATCTATAGGGAACAAAAAACGAGCGGAATTATTAGGAGAGGTTTCAGAATTGAGAATTCTTTCTCTAACGCATTGTAAATTTGTGGGTCTTTAGTTTCACTTACCCTTTCGATCAAAAGTGTGATGTAACTTGCACAGTGGCAGAAATACTTCCCAAACCATTTTTTTTCATTAGCACTTTTTTTACCAGCAGATTGTTAATAGTACAATTTGCTTGACAAATATGCAATCTCTTATGTTATTAGTTGGGGTATTAATCCAATATATTCCTAACCAATGTAAAATTCTACGCCACTGCTTCGTCATGTAAGATCAAAAGACATCAAAAAGTTAAAGCGGCTCTGAAAAAGCCGTACCCGCTGAAACGCTAGCTACTACCGCGATGAATCAGCTCTTTCAATAACAACCTCATGTCATCTCTTCAAAAAATAGATCTTTGATAAGTCAGTGGAAATTCAGTTGCGGAGATTTCCTCTCATTTCAGTACTGGCCGTTGTCAATAAATTCTATCACATGTTGCAAAGCGATTTCGTGAATCGACGACTTTGTCATACTATCTTCACTAACTATAATATTGTATTGAACACGAACCCATGCAGCTCTTTTTCTAGCAGTATTTGCTTTGAACCAGTGATGTATGAATCTTTTCATAACTTCAAAAGCCTATTAGGCAATTCTACTGACTGAGTCATCTAACCGCTGCAAAGCAATGGTTTGCATATATCCGGTTAATCTTTCCGTAGATCTTTTTTTCCTGTAGAGAGGAGTCAAATCAGCAGAATTTGCGATCGCAGTGCGAATTGACTGAGACTTTACTATACGACATGTATAGTAGCAGTAGTCTTCCTTGATATGCAAATCTGACAATAGCCGACGTATCGGCAGTATCGCCTTCTTTCGAAGAATAAAGCTGACATGTAATTTTTACTCAGCTCGAGAGTTTATTACCAAAGCACTTGAAGCTCAGTACTTAAACGTTTATTCGTATAGTAAGGAAATTGTATTGGCTACTCACAATTTTACTGTTATTGGTCTGTTTGGTTATGACTTTGACCTTATCGAGATGATTACAATTGAACTGACCTGCTCGTGCCCGCTGGACACGGTAGAGGTTGCATAGGTTCAATGTATAATTTTGAAGTGGGCCAATAGGAAGAGCGAGACTTGAGCTTGGTGGATAGGGTACGAATAACGGCTTCCTAGCCGCTGACTGCTAACGGTCAGTTGGTGACTGTTCTTTCGATTTTGAAACGGACTTATATAAGGACATAGACAAAGACTTTGCCAGATGAAGCGTTACAGTAGTCTTACGATTTGACAAGATTATAAGCGCACAAAGGGTTACAGACCCACAACGGATGCGAGACAAAGAAAAGGGCGCAAAATAGATTGAGTGCAAAGAATTGCATATTCACATTAGATGGGAAAGAGTTCGTACCACAAAAGTGGCAAGTGCAACTCATGAGGAAGATTATCACAAGGAAGGTCTGCCAGCTGCAAGTCCGATCGAGGGCATTGACCACATTACTAACATACAGTAAGCGGGTTTGAGGAGCTAGAAGCGCGCTCTACCTATTATTATTGGAGATCAACTACACAGAGTCTCGCATGAGAGAGCACTGTGACTGGCTCAGAATAAGAAATCCATTTGAAATATGGGGCGAGATAACGCGGGACCAGCTGGTATTTGACAGTATCCGGCAATTTTCAATCACTGCTACAGAGTTCTTTAGACCTGTCTTCATCAAATAGCGTTTTATCGCTACAGTTATTATGATTGTAGTGAAGGCTAAGGTAAACGGAACATTGATGTCATTTAAATTATCATTTCAAAATCTGACTTTTATCAAACTATCCTAAAGAGCTCTAGCTTTATATCCATCAAAAATGGCGAATTCCCATATCAGAATCGGAATTTTCCTTTTGCTGTTTCCCTATGCACATACTGGAGGCTACACAAAACATATTACTCACAAACGATCTTTGTGTGTGGAGGGTGAGAGAAGAGATGTAAAGCAGTATGCATTTGTTATCACTTGATGGTGAAGCTGTTTCTGGGCAGACTGACCTAAATTTTTGAGGCGAAATCCGTATTTTATGCAACAACAAGTTTTGTTTTTTCTGCACATTATGGGAAAACTATTAAGAATTGGAGGCGTTTCATAAACATCCACGTTGATGGGAAATTTGATACATTCAAGAAGGTGGTTACGGAATTCACAGCCCAGTGTCACAATGACCGCGTTTTTCAAGAATGTCTATTTTGCTTTAAACTACTTACGTAGAAAACTTTAGCGAAGCTAGAAAAAACTCTTGTTTCACGGATACTCAATGCCTTAATGAGTCCTTTTTTTTCAGGAATGCTGACGTTAATTTTTACCCAATTTATCATGATGATTGGTTGATTCTCAAATATATTTTATTCCTTATTCCTTATTCCTGTTCACTTTCAAATCCTTATGTGATATTCTGTAAAAAATTTCCTGTCTATAAGTTACCGTCGTCATTGACAAATGAGAAGTTCTCAATCGTTTTATACAGGAGAACTTGATATGAACATCAAATCCTAAAAAAAATGCGCTATCTGCTTTGTGAGAATTTACTGTCAAAAACATCTCACTCCGAAAGTTTTACTTCGTGTCCATCATTCGATACGGCGCCGTTTTGTCAACAGCAAATATCTTTATTCTTCTCAAAGCTAAAATTTTACGATGCTCTGATACAGATGATGCGGTGAAAACCAACTCTAAGTTGGGGCTCTTGAGAAGTTGGCGCATTCACTAAACCTTTCACTACATGATTGATTTCACGTACCCCTTCTCACAAATTATTCAACGTGTATTTCTCTTCGTGAACCGGTTTTCATGTACAAAATTAGCAAAGCTTGTCACAGGAGCCACAAGGAAAATTTCACTCTGGATCTAGTGCGCCGCCGTAGACTCCTAATACAACCAAAAAATTCGAAAACCTGCAAAACCATCTGATACGCTAATTTCGCCGACATATTTGCTAAATCACGGATCCATTGGTTCCTTGTGAGTGACCTGATGCAAATCTAGAAAATTTGTTTCTATTCGAGGGCATTATATTGCAAAATTTTTAAGGCGTTAAGAGTGAATAGCCATACAAGCATGGTAAGACTTCCAACTACCGGTCCCCTTATTAATCGGTGTAATCGTCACGACAGTGTTCGGATGTGGAGTGATGCCACCAGGGCAGGGTAATGATTATTATATGATTATTTCGCCTTTCGTAAGTATATCTCATGATTATTATTCAAGCCCAAAATGCCATGTGGTCCGTTAATGGGCTCTTGTACAGCACGATACACATGTTTCGACCTTACAGTATCGTAAGTATATCTGGAACTCTGAGACTACTTGGAAAGCTATCACAACTAAAACCTTCTAATGAAATGGTGTTGGATTTCAAATTCGAGAAGAAGAATGAAGATATGAACCTTCAGAAATCAGTCTTTTGAAGACCAACTAGTTTTGTTGCAGAGCGCACTAGGAGTTTCACCGCTACTGGCTTTAGTTTGCTTGTTTCCATGGTTTACAGTGGAGAAAGTGATGTTATTGCAAAGGTGCATGGCATTTCAACAAGCAAGGATGCAGCTACGGAATTTGTGTCACGATTAGTAATGCAAACAGTGAGTTATTGACGTTAGTCTCATAACTCTCTGAGACGTTTGAAAAAGACTAGGAGTGAACTTTACACTAGCAAATCGTGACTCCTTAACACCAACACAGTATTCATAGCTCTACACGATTTTTGCTCATAACTCTTAAAAAGGAACTTTTCAAAGTGGTAAGAAGTGCTATTTCTTCTACCTGATGCGATAATCTCGGGCATTTTGAGTCAACTTAGAGTACAAATTAGTTACGAACCACTGGAATGCAAAGCAGCAACTCTAGATGCAGCTGTAGCAGCGCTCTGTAAGTTTTCAATTATTAGCCTCGGTTCAACCACAGCGTACACAAACATTTCGAAGAATATCATTCTTAACTGTTGCCGCAAAGATCACCTTATATTGAAGTAAGGAAATGTCTCAGATGTGAAGATTACTTACAAAATCGCTTGTTCTTTGCATATTTCTCAACTATTTTAAGAGTAATGTTCACTCACACTAACACCTTCATTAGTAGTGTGGGCTTTAGCATAATTTCAATTCATTTTTGTCTCGATCAGCTGTAGTCTATAAGCGTGGTCTGTCTCGACCATGGTGATATCCAAGTAACGCTTTCCAACTTTTAAAAAATCACTTATTTCTACAAGAGCAAATGGATGACGAAGGCCACGAACACGTCAGCCGCTAATATTGGGTGGTCGCGCAAGAAAATGCTTCCTTTCTATTAAAATCCGCTGCATCGTTCTTTTCGTCCAACTGTCATGAGTTCATTTTATTGCATAACCATCTTATTGAGCTTCCTTATCAAAAAGTATTCTCCTTCATTCCGAAAATGGGAACGGTTTCGGTGATCTAAGCTGGGGTCCCGTCTGCTTATTGCTGCTGTCGGTTAAATATCGGAAAACACCATTCAAGCACTGTGTAAGTGATGTTAAGATCTCTTAGAAAAGTTAGCTAGGTGACGTTTCTCGTAAAAGTGAACGCTGAGTTGCGGCTTCATTGATTTGTCGGTGACTTCACATAAAAATCAAATGCGGCCTATGTTGCTCTATTTCTGCTTATAATTTCACCTTCATGATGCTTCCTCGTTCATTGGCGACCAGAGGCATGAGGTAACACTGTGGTCAGACAACCAACCAATTCGACTTGCTCGAGCTGATATCATGACATCATCCCATGTGGATGTTCGTCCTATTTCTGCGTAATCGCATCCCTTATCTCGCTTCGCTGAGTTTGTTGAGCTTCATCTCCACTTCGCTGGTACTCCCCAGAAAGAGTGAAACCATTAGCAAACCAATGGTATGATATTCATCTTCTATCAGTACGTATACCCACTTGCCTCGATCAGGTGCCTTTATAATCCACTACAATGTTACACTATACAGTTTTAATGATAAAGTGCCTCGAAGTTGATCCACTTTTCCTATGAGTATGGTGAAGGATCAACTGAAGGACGTTATATCTTCGTGATGTTGCTAAGCTGGCTATTTAAGACTCTGCTGTTTGATCAACAAGAGTTCAAGGTAATTGCATTCGTTGCGTCACTATCACTCGCTTTCTCCATTGATAACACTCCTTACAGAGTCCTATGACCCGCGATTTCGTAATGTCTTTCACGGTAAAGAACTCCTGGCGGTATCTTATCTGCTTGACTGAATTCAAAATAAGTTGCCAATACTTGACGAAAATGACTGATGTCTTGAAACTACTTCTTGCACAGGATGTGCTCCGACGACTGGAAGAGGTGATAGCCAGACGGCGACAAATCAGGGCTGTACGGTGGGCGATCCAGCAACTCCCATTCAGTTTGCTCAACTTCCTCGTTGCCAGTTTGACGATATACAGCCTTGCGTAATATTGAAGCAGACTGAGATGATAGTGACGTCGACGTGACTATTCGTGCGGTCCATTTGCTCACAGTAGCGCTTGGAGTTGATCACCTTTCTGGCTGACAGCAAGTCCCAGTGAATCGACCCAGCCCGGTCCCAAAAGATGATGGGCCTAGCCTTTGATGCGAATCAATTTAGATGTGGAATTAGAGTTCCTCGTTTTCTTGGTGATAACCGTTGATTTGGACGGTGTTGACTCTTAAAAAAACCCAGTTGTCGCTCATGATAACTTTGGCCAGAGATAAAGCTCGAAGATGACGACGGAGCAGTTTCTGAGCGATATCCTTGCTTTTACGCATCTGTGTTGATTTGAGCTCAAGTGGAGATCATCGACCCATTTTCCACTTCTTGGCTGCTGCCTTGAACATTCTGGTAATTCTCGTATGACCACAGTCAACGTCGCAGCCAACTCATCGATATCCAAAGTTGGATCCTTCTGAATTGCTCCAACGATGAACCTTTGGCCAACTTCGCGTGAACGTCCGGAGCGCAGCTGGTCCTTCAAGTTGTTGTTCCGGCGCGAAGCTCAGGGAATAACTGAAGCGCTGCCTGCCTGGACACAAATCCTTGAGCCTTTTGAACGGTTGATGTTTTGAAATCGATCTGGGCATCGCGTCCAATTCATAATCGTAAAGCAGCAAGTTGTGGTAAAGGCTTTGATGACCGACCATGATGCAGCAAGCACGCACGAATTTGGTACCCAAAGAAGGATCAGAAAATTGTGCATAAAGCAGTATTGATTTGTTGCCTAAAAGATTATAGAAATGTGTTCAGGCTGATGGCGCATACTTCGAATAGTGTTGTCAGGCTACTTTAATTACTTCTGGTTAATAATTTTGGTGTTTGTTGCTCTAGTGCCAAAAATGACAAGATCTAATATTTTGAAGCAACAGTTGACAAATTGCCTTAGGTACTCTTTTTTGGGCAGTATGACCGCCTTACGCGACGTTCTCATTGGTCTTGAATTCTTTCTTTTGCATGGTAAGATGTCATATGGGTTGCGAACTGTGCATTATAGGCTGTGGCTTCAAAGTCATAGAGGTTAACGGCGATGTTATGAAGTCCTAAAACTGCATATTCCCATGTTCTCCATGACAACTCGATAGCGGAACTAACGTATCTCTTAAAGGTGCTTTTTAGCGGAAATGTAGTTATCCTGAAAAGAATGAAAAATGGAAAGAGGTGGTTTGGAATCCTCTGCGTGCTAAAGAAGAAAGTTGAGGTGATGCGATTTTTGGCCGCTGGGCAGAGAGCGAAATATTGCGCTTGCACAAGTCTCAAAAGTATTCTCAGAGAATGGCTCTTTGAGTACTCTTCAAACACTTTTACTTTCCCGTAATGGTGTAGATCTTTTATACAAAGACTTTTACATTGGGGAGAAAGTGTGTTGTTAGTATGACAAAGCTTTAGTTTCTTTTTTCTTTTGAAGCAAAAACTTAAGTTTTGCAGATACATCTTCTTGTTGTTTTGTTAGAGAGATATAGAAGAACTCGGCGTGAATTTTGCGTATTAAAACAAGAGGTTAATAGCCTTGTTGGCGCTTTGCTTAATTTTTCAATTATTTTCAGTTGAAAAGTGCTTGATAGTATTCTCGTTGAACGATTTCGAATTTCGTTATTGAGTGAGTTTTACTATGTCCTGAGCAACTGGAGATTTAGGCATTCAGACAGCGAAACAAAAACCCTCAAACAACAGTCGTCACCACATATGAGTCCGAAATTCTTTTTCTTGGACGAGGTAGTGCACGGAGTGCTATATTGTGTACCAATTGTAAATTAGTTCTTTTTCCGTTGGAGGTATTTCATCACTTTCCGTTGTGCCATTGTTGATAGGCACACTGAGCAAATGAGAAAAAACATCTACGCAAAGACATGGCGTTGTAAATTTTCCTAACTCACCAATACGTGCGACTAATAAACGAGACTGGTAGTTTTCGGGTAGAAATCAATGTGTCATGGCAATGTAAGGCTCGTATCGAATTGGTGACAAATTTGTCACTATGACTTTGAAATTACTATATAGTTGATATTGAGTTTAATGCGCTCTCACCAACAAAATACCACAGACCTGAAGGAAGCTCGGGCAATTGAAATCCATCTCTAACAAGTAAACACGATTTTTCATTTAGGTGACTTCAATTTTGTTGTAAACTAGTCGCACTATTTCTTATGATTTGGCAAAGACGAAGTTGATGCTAATACATCCGAAACGTTGCTTGAGTAGATTCCTCTTACGTTGGTGCCCTGTTGTACAAGATGGTTGTTGTTTGATGGTGAGCCCCGACTGTATATGTTTTTTCCCATATCGACAAGCCATATTCTAGCAGTTGATACAGTCTGGATAGCAAACAGCGTAGCAATAATATCTCAAGGATAGACGTTCATTAGACATTCATAGGTTTCCTTGACGGTTAGCTGAAACCGAGCTGACATAAGAACTTTCATTCGGCTAACTTTTCAACGAGGGACACAACACCGAACGGAACGCCCAAGGACTCCCAACTGGGATCAATCGGCTCCTAGGAAGAGAAAGACGACAGAACGTTGGCTAAGAAATTTTTTTACTTCAGTGCCTTTATAAATTGAAAAGGATAATAGATGTTTTGAGCTGTTAGGTCTAGTGCTATACAGGTACCTGTTTCGTGCTAATGGAACTCATCAGTAGCATCTCCCTCTGTTCAGCCTATACCCTAAGGTTAAATAATACTTTTCAAAGGAATCGAGTCCGAGTAAATAAAACAGCCCAAGTCAATGGAATCGAGGGAGTGTACTATTGATGAGTTTCATTAGGAGGAAACAGATACCAGTATAGCTTTAGACCTAACAGCTCAAAACATGTTATATCCTTATCAGATTATAATATTTTAAGCGGGTCTTTAGAAAGCGATCAATAGAAGACCTATGCTTTTAATTCAACATTGTCTCAGCCAAATTACAATGGTATTTGATTGTTTTTCGCTATTTTTGACTACAGTCTGTCTCCAGAATCCTGATTTCTGTAATTGTCTTACATTTGAATCTAAATGAATGTTTGTTGGAAGATGTTACTTTTAGTCATGGATGACGAGAAAAAACTACCACATTGCACCATTATTGGCAGCACAGTGACTGTCACATGCCCAAAAACAAATGAGAATATGTTGTGTGATATAACCATGCCAAACAAGAAAATCGACCCTATCCCAAGAAATTACACGACTATCTCAGGAACTCTTACGGTTTGAAATGCTTTCTTTATTATACATATTTTATTGTATTTGCTATATCTTTTACAAAAAGTCATTTTTCAAAAATTCTGTGCAGACGAGCAACATCATCATGGCGAACTGGTCGAGAGGGATGTGGCAAAATGTAGTAAACAGAGCTGTGCGAATATTGACATCGAACCCTCTTGACCGCATTTCATCACAGCAATCTCTACCGTCATTTAAAACAGGAACTTCATTGCAAAGTATTCTGAATAAACGATGCATACGTGTGCATTTCCTGCCTTGATTTCAAGAAGTTCAATATTATTATGTTTCAAATTCTTGCATTCATGTAAAAGGTCGCAGTCAGCTTCAAAACGCGATGAATGATTGGGCCGCTCTTGCTAGTGAACTGAAAGTTCTCGTTTCAAATCAATGACGAAAACGGAAATTTTTTACGCCTACAAATGATAAAGTGCTCATATCTATGGTAAAAAATCGGAATCATTTTATTTGACTGCCTTGCGGTGTTATGATGTTACTGTAGACCCAATGATGATGTAGAGTGGTGTGCTAAAAATGCTTGCGTCAGCCGAGATTTGAATCAAGATCCTACTCTTTACTCTTTCCGGGAGTATGTGCTAGACCGTTGCACCACCGACGCTCGTTTCGCACTCCACTCTTTCTACGCTATAACGCGTTATCTGTCAACAGCCAACCGTCTACGGTGTGGCGAGGTAGTCATTATCAACATTGAACTCCCTTATGTTGACAGATATCGGGTCCCAATAATCAATCCGAAATCATTTTATTTGACCGCGTTGCGGTGTTATGATGTTACTGTAGCCCCATTGATGATGTAGAGTGGTGTGCAAAAATGCTTGCGTCAGCCGGGATTTGAACCCGGATCCTACTCTATCCAGGAGTATGTGCTAAACCGTTGCACCACCGACGCTCGTATCGCATCTGGGTTCAAATCAGGGCTGACGTAAGCGTTTTTGCACACCACTCTACATCATCATTGGGTCTATGTACAATTTCTTCAAAAATCAACACAAATCCATTCGCTTATTATTAGAGAAATCGTCGTCTCCGGAAACATAGATATGATCTAATAGTCTTGAAAAGAACCTTGTCTTCTTATGCCTTTTCCTCCCAATATTTTACGCCTGCCACTTCTTATCATCACGCCGCCTTCATCCTTTACTAATTAAATCCTGTAAAACGAAAGTTTGACGATTTATCATTGATAAAACTTTTTTCATAGAGATATTTTCCACGATGTAGAAATTCGTCAAGCAAAACTATAGTAGAAAGTATTCAATCTTTTGTGATGTTAAATCATGTTCTTAAAAATACTTTGAGTGTCTACTAGAAGAAAAAGCTTCAGTCATCCAAAACGCTACTTCATGTTCCCATCTTGACAAAAACAAGCGACTTTATCTTAGCTCAAAATGCTTTGTTGATCTTATTGAGAAGATCGTGTGAAAACCTTATCTACATGGCGGGGATAACGAGGGACGACCGTTTCTGAACGCCACTCTTTGTTTTTAATTACCTAACCCTTCTAAACTAGCCTTGTAACGCAGTTGATTTTGAAGTTCTTGCAGACTGCATACGATCCTGCGCAGGTTTAATTTAGAAATGGGTTGACTGCTTGCAAAACTTGGATCCAATTCTAATAATGAATGCTCATCATCCGCAGGCGTTACGCCACCTAACACAGCGACTCTCGATCTCTCTATAGCGCCGTGATTTTCAGATTTATCGATATTATCGCGGAAATCGACGCTTTTACACATTGATTTTGATTGAAGACAATCAAACTTTGTATCTAGATGTTTTTGATATTGTGCCGAATACCACTGCAAATAGGTATTGATTCGTTTACTATACCCCCTAAAGGCGTTTCTCCAGATTCTGAACACAATGTTCTTTTGACACACATTTGTTTATGTAGGAGAACATTTCTTCTGGACGCATCTTAAAAAGATGCGAAGTAGTTGTGTCTCGATGCTTAGTATCTTCAGAGAGCCCCTTGGTAAGCCGCATACGTACAGCATCTTAGATGTTATAACATTAAGTTTGTATTTAAGCAGCGGCGGAGAAAGCAATTCTTTTGTCGCATTAAGACAAATTTTTGTCTTAATGACAATACGTTCTTAACAGGTCGAGAATATCTTGCTGGCACATATCGCAACAATTCAAACTTCGACTTTTCATAAACCTCGGCATAACAAATTAATATATGAAAACCGAGAAAACTCATTTTTGATTAGCTGACGCAAGGTTGGTAAAGTAGTCGTAGTAATTCGGCTGATGTTTCGGCGATCCGCTTTCTTCAGAGCCTAAGCGTATGTAGTTTTAGTCTATCTGAATGATTAGGAGAATCTTAATTATATGCTGCCTTGGTCAGATTATTAAATCAAATGAAGAAAGGGCGCGAGGTCTCGTGAGATGGTGACGCTCAAATTCATAACAATCCATCTACCCAATACTCAAATACTCCTAGATCATTTACGTTGCGCGCAACCAAACAACTCGCACATAATGGAGTCATCTAACATCACCTCATTCTATACAAACGTATCAAATGACTCTGCCATGCAAGCCATTTTTGAACATCTCACAGAAAATGGACAAAAAGTAAATATATATGGTTTCTCAATATAACGGTTTTCTAAATTTTTTCTTTCTAAAACCTTTTTGAAACAATGTCTTAGTTGTTCAATGTTTCGGTGGACGGGAAAATACTATACACAACTCAGGGGGTCAGCTATAGGTCAACGTTTAGCACCTAGTCATGCCATCGCTTTCATGTATACGGTGGAAGCTCCAGTATCTTCTTCACCGCTCATTGCTCTACTGCCAGTATATAGACGACTGTTTCATTGTCTGTTCCACCAAGAGGAAATTGACAAGTGTTTAGAACTCTCGAACGGGCAGTCAGAGCACATAAATTTACGCGAGAGAGTCCATACGAAAGCTGGAATCCAATCTTAAACATCCAAGTAAAGCCTTCAAATAGTGGCTATACTACAAAATGGTACCAAAAACCAACTAACAAAAACATTTTGGTCAATCACCTTTCCTCTCATCCTTTACACATGAAAAAATCGCTTATTAAAAACATGTTTTGAAAGGTTAAAAATGTGTGCACAGGAGAAGAGGAAAGGAACGAATCGCTAAACTTATCACAAGAAATTGCCATTTCCAATGACTACAAAACATCAGCGACTCGGGAAAATTTAAAAGGTAGAATTAGGTTCCAAAAAAACGTAACTCCATGCCTTAATAAAGTCCGCTTCAAACTGCCATTTATATCACACGAAATTGGTAGTGCGACTGAAAGGTGCCTAAAACAATGCGGTTTTGGAAATTCCGTGGTAGTTATTGAAATCCCACCTCCCACCCTACGCCATCAGCTGATCCGCAATAGACTTTATGATCGTTGTGCAGCACCAAAAGCTGTATGATCTGCCCTAACGGAAAAGAGGAGGACTGTATGAAATCGGGCACGATTTATTTGATAACATGTAAGGCATGCGATGATATATATAGGCGAAGCGGGTAGATCACTTTTCATCCACATAGAAGAACATCTATATAGCAGATCTATCCAGGTAAAAGCAAGCATTTAGGTTTACATAGGGTACAAAAACACAGCAATGAATATTGATGTGACTGTCACGATCGTAGCGCAGGAATCAAGAATATCTACGCGCAAAACTCTTGAGGATTTTGTATAAACGCCTAAAACCCCGAAATGAACCGCAAAGACGAATGGTCACCATCACAGGAGACCTTGCGCCACTTCTTAGTTTGATCCTTAATCCTAACCAAGACAGCATATAAATAAGATTCTCTGAATCATTCAAATAGACAAATACTATATACGCCCAGGCTCTGAAGAAGACGGATTGCCGAAACATCAGCCGAATTACCACGACTATTTTACCAACCTCGCGTCAGCTAATCGAGAGAAGTTTTCTCGATTTGCAAGCGGTTTCAATTACTTCCATCCGATAAATTTTCAAAGTAAAATTTCTGTAGGTGGTTCTTTTGGGTGCAGAAGTTGTCATCTTCGAAGCCCTATGAAACCATTATATAAATATTTTGTTTATGAAAATCATAAGCAGCGTTTTGATGCACTTTCAACTAGAAAAAAGCAAATTTGCATATCTTTATACACTATTATTGTGGCAGAAATTGATCAAGTGGCGGAGTCATATTTGCACACATTATATATATATATATATATATATTTATATATATATATTATTTTTTTTACTTATTCATTCATTCATTCATTTATTCATTTATTCATTTAGTTAATTATTTATTTATTCATTTACATTTAGATATACATGATACTACACGGTTATGCGGGGATAAATAAAAAACCGGTCTCATTCGCTAGAAAAGAACTCTTCATCGAAATGTTAGTAAACATTCGAAAACGGAGACTTCAGGATGCAGCTTCACATCGCTGGTTTTCAAAAAGGTCTTTTTTGACGTTGGTACAAAAGAGATTTCTTGCGCTGCAATCGCGCACATTTCTCGCCGGATAGAAATCTTTCTCGGACTACTGGAATCATTCAATAGCTTGATCGTGCCTGATTACAACGCTGTGCTTATATCCTGAAATAACAGTTTCTATGAAACGCAGTGGATTAAAAAAGTTGAATTCGCATGAGCGACCAAAGATTCTTTGGCTAATTCACGTCTGAAAATGTATACATGAATGCCAAACAAAACTATAGTAGTTATTCAGGATTCATTTAACCGCCTTTTGCGGCGGTATGATGTTACAGTATACTCATTAATGTAGAGTGGTGTGCAAAAACGCTTGCGTCAGCTGGGATTTGAACCAAGATCTCACTCTTTCCGGGACCGTTGCACTAGCGACGCCCGTTTTGACACCACTCTACGCTACAACATGTTATATGTCAACAGTCTCCGGATAGGGAAATGAGAGTTCGAATCCCACCTGAAGCAAACGTTTTTGCCCACCACTCTACATTATTGGGTGAAAACGAACAACGGTAGTTCAACGGTTCAGCACGCACTCCCGGAATGAGTGAAAGAGTAATTATTATCAAAATAAAGGCCATCATTTTCTATGACTTTCTTCCACTGATGAGCCAAGTTTGGATCTGGTTAAAGTCGACTGTTTCTATGAGTATGAACCAAAGAAGCTCTTCTTCAACTTAGTCGAAGGACTCAAATAGGTCACCCTTCAAAATGTGTTGCATTGATCGGAAAAGGCCAAAGTCGGGTGGAGCACAATCTGGATTGTAGGCAGGATGCGACAGAATCTCGACTCCATCCGATTCATCAGACTTCTCTTTGGCTTTTTTGGTACTGTGCGGTCGGGCATTTTCTTGCTACAGCGCAACGCGCTTTCGAACTTTGACTGTATAGCTGGACATGGTGGAGTCTTGTAACGGAGTGAAAATAAGGACGAACAAGATCTAAGCTTACGGTGTGGAAGTCCCACATAAGAAACTGTAATATTTCCATAACATGCATGGGTGTTATCTCATGCTTGTTAAAGCGTCCAGAACTTTCTTTTCGACTGTAGCATATATGCACATGCATATATATATATATATACATATATATGCATATATATACATATATATACATACATACATATATATATACATATAGATAAGTATATATATATATATATATAAAGTGTGAGAAAAAACTGTCAATTTTGTATTGTGTTGTTGATTTCAGCATTGATACAATGTTTCTTTCAACGATTACGACAACATTATTGAGTTCTTTGTCTGATCTTGGTCCACAGTAAGTTTATTTGTTTATCTGTTTCCAGTTGTGCTCATATTTTGGATCGTAAAATCAAACGTATCGAATAGTTGAGCTAAACAGGTCGCGTAATTATTTTACGGCCCCTGTGATCGTTTCGACCGGTATTTGCTCCGTCGGAAAAACGCTGTTGGTTTTCATTGACGAAACCTGAAAATCAACGCTGTCAGCTATCAACATCAAGTTTCATGGAGAGTGCTGGAGCTTCGGAGTACGCAACATTTTGACTTCAACGGATTTGCGCTTCAACGCGACTGGGCTCCTGCGCATTCGGCCCGCTAAACATTGTCACCTGTTGAAAGCTCTTCCCAAGCTTTGATCCACAGGAACTTTGCCGTCGAAGTTGCCGAATCTCAATCCATTAAATTAATTCGTGTGGTCCACACTGGAGGATTAAGTCTCGACTGCTCGCTGTACTGTCGTAGACGTGCTCAAAGTAGCTTTCAGAGGGCTTGGGACTAAAACACTGTGAATACGTGGCAACTATCGTTGGAAAATTTCTCATGCGACTTCGCAAGTGTGCAGAGGCCAAGGAGACAATTTATGACTTCTGACAAACGTTTTTGGGTACTTGTTCGCTATCCACACCCTGTTTCGATCTTTCAGATAAAGCTTATTTTACAATCATTTCTAATGTTTGAATAGTCATTCGATAGCTGGAATGAAAAAAGTTTTGATAATGCATTTTATTCTTGTAAAGCCTTAATACTGCGCTGATTCTTTCCCATTCTCACATTTCTCGCCGACCCGAGATTTTTCTCCAGAATTCTGATAGCTGATCGATGGACTGAATCTTGAGAATTCCAATAATGTTTTTGGTTTTTGAAAAGGACATTTCATTGTGTTGTATCACTCAAATAATGTCAGGTTTCGTGCAACGCAACACCGACTACAAGCTGTTACGCTTTGGCAGTACGTGGGTATGATTTCGCTATATTGGCGCCAAGCTGACACGCCTTTATCCATGTGTGAATAAGATTTCGCAAGAAGCCACACCGGTCCGCTGTTCGAGCTCCTTCAGTTATGAGCCTTTATGCTTTACCAAGTAGTGAAAAAGAGACAGCCACTTTCCAACAAAAATATAGCGTGTTGCGTAACGAACGTCTGTACAAGAAAGCTCAGCGAATAGAGCTTGCGCTCAGTCCACAGACTTTTTGGAGATGTTACAAGCATAGGCTCTTCAGTTAAGACACACTCTGCGCACTCAGTGTGAAACCCAACCATCTTGTGGTCCTTGCAGTGCATTAACAAGACCGTTTCAAAAAAACAGAGACGTTATTGGGATTTTTGATATTTGATCTATCGAAAAGTTGCTGAACGTCTGAAGAAGTAACGCTGTTCAGCGAGAGATGTCTGAATGGAAAAGGAACTTTTATCTTTGCTCATTTAGAGCAATAACAAAGCCTTCTCCGAAATAGAATACACTCTTTGAATTTTTCAAAAAGCTACCAAATGATTACCTGAATACTGAAATCTGCTAAAAAATTAGCTTTTTTTGAAGGGTCGAATCAAGGTGTGGATAAGGGCATAATCCATATTTGAAAAATCCAATATTCCTTTGGCTGTTACAGCGCAATAAGAAGCCCGTTTCGAAAACCAGAAAAGTTTTTGGAATTCTTGAATTTGATCTATCGAATAAGCTAAAAATCTAAAGGAAAAGCTTTGATGAGCGAGAAGTGCTTGAATGAGGAACAAAACTTTATTTTTGCTATTTCAGCGCACTAATAAAGCCTTTTCATTAATAGAATACATCAATCAGATTCTTTCGAGTTGAGCTATCGATTGACTATTTGATCACCAAAAATGACCACTGTTTATCCTTATCTGCGACTAAATCAAGTTTATCGTTTATTTCTATAAGTTTTCATACACTTTATTGCATAAACTACATAAATCTCATCATACTGGCTTAGTTTGATAAACAATCAATAGTTCGATAAGAACAATGTTGCTTATTGCACGCGATCCCACTCGATCAATAATTCCCAGTATTTTTTTCGGTTACTAGTATTTCAGATTCCCATTTCTAAACACAGTGCGTGGTTTCGTTCGAATTCTTTTTTATTCATAGCTATGCTGAACGAAGAAGAGATAGTGTACAGCCCTTCCTTTCCGTTGTCTCCACCCTGTTTGAACCCTTAAATAAAAAGACGTTTTGAACACGTCTTAACAATTACCCGATAGCTGAGATCACGTGGATATGAAATATGCATATTATTCCTTAAGTGAGCTGTCTTCTGCTCAGTAACAGTCGAGATATAATTTTGTCTCACATTTTAGCAATTTGGAAATCACTCCATTTATCCCTGTTACACTCAAAAAAAATATAAGGTTTCTCAAATTGGATTACTTTCGATGTCCGCATCGTGTTTTGACCTCTTCGAAGGAACGTTATCAGATTTCCTCGGACTTCTAATAGCCATTCGATAGCTAAAATCTGGAAACTTCTAAGAGTTGAACTTAATTTCAGAATGGCTGTCTTTATGCATTACAACAGTAAAAATGAAAGTATTTTTGCACTCAAGCATTTATCGCTGAACAAAGCTTTTCCGCTAAACTTTTGATATTTTTTCGATAGCTCAAATCTCAGCGATTCCCATTGTAATTTTATCTCATAGAAAACTCCTCACTGTCATTCGCCAAAAATAGCGGTTGGGGCCATTGTCGCCAACTCACGCCTTATAGAGCGTGAAACAAATATTCGTCTGACTGTTACAGCACTCTGAGGAATCCTCTTTAGAAATCATCTATGTCTTTGATATTGCTGAGATTTGTGTTAATTTCGAACTAGGAGAAAGAAATAAAAATTGGAGAAGTTTTGCGAGGGTAAGTCTTGCAAAATGAGTATGCCAGAATTGATTGGCATATTGAGGACAGCTCGATCATAGACTATTATCTGCTTGCTGAAGAATTCAAAGCACACGTTAGGTCTTCCTCAGTCTTTCGAACAAGATGGTCAAGTCACATTTCTGTCACCATCAAGTCCTTGCTCCAAAGGAGAAAAACCTTTGATCTGGTTTTGATGCAACGCTTTTGAGGAAATGTACGAGTGTAAGCTTTGCTGTCTGCGTTATGATAATCAGATTAGCACAAATTTCGAACGTGAAATATGGAAAATAGCAAAAGAACTCAACACTTAATTATCCTGTCTTAAAATCTTTATTACGAAATGTAAATATTAGGCTGGAAAAGAACTGTATGATAGACTTTTCTTCGGAAGCAAAGATGCTACTTAAAGCGTAGGAACAAAACGGCTTTAGAACCGTATAATATTGCCGCCGATCCTTATAAGTTCGATGTCACAATCAAAATGCACTGCTTGCAACCTACATGACGTCTCACTGCAGAGAGGAAAAAAATTCCAAATCAATGAAAACGTTGCACACAGTGGTCGTGTTTGAAGAGCAGTGATCAAGGTGATATCTGCAACTTTTGTTTTGGAAGATATTCTAACGTATTTGCTGAGTACGATCTGCAAATTTTGGCGAGATCACGTGCGTGTGTACCATGAACATGAGGTGAGCCAAAAATGGTTAAGCAATTCGGACTTCAAATAGTTCTTCTTCATGGATGACATAAAAACCAACTTACAAATCATATAACTCTTCAGAAAGTGCGATTAGCTCGTTATCCTAAGATTTATCAGCAAGAAAACGATTGACAGTGTCACAGTGTGACCACGGTTTTCAACCCTTTCAGTTCTCTTCGATTAAATAGTAGACCGCCTTGCATAAGAACCCTAGTTAAAGTGATTTATCAACTTCACATAACAGGTTATCCATACGGCTTTTCGCTATACTGATGGGAAATGTGGATCGACATCGCGAAACCAAAACACCAGAGCTGCTCGCTGCAGCAGTGCAATGAATAGTAAAGACACTTGATTTAGAAGAAAAACACAAATGTACTGATGGAAGATGCCTATCAAACCCTTATTTCACGAATGATATTGTCATATTTTAGAGAAGAAGTAACAAAGTGGAGATGACTCTCAATGAGCTCAGCGAGCCGGGAAAAAAGTATCGGATTACGCAGAAAAAGAACCACTATCGAGCTTATGGACGAATCCACGGTGTCAGTTTGAAAAAAAAAATCAAACTGGATAGTTGTTGAACATCCACCTTTCGTGTACTCCCATCGCTTAGTGAATAACTTGTCATGAAAAATACTTATAATATCATAATATATATAATAATAATAATAATAATAATAATAATAATAATAATAATAATAAGAATAATAATAATAATAATAATAATATAATAATAATAATAATAATAATAATAATAATAATAATATAATAATAATAATAATAATAATAATAATAATAATAATAATAATAATAATAATAATAAATAATAATAATAATAATAATAATAATAATAATAATAATAATAATAATAATAATATAATAATAATAATAATAATAATAATAATAATAATAATAATAATAATAATAATAATAATAATAATAATAATAATAAATAATAATAATAATAATAATAATAATAATAATAACTTATCATGAAAAAGGATATAGACGCAAAAGGGAACAGCGTAAGCGCATTTGATTCTCCTAATGATTCATAGATGAGCCGATAGATTCAGAACTCCGCAAACTTGTTTTGGTTCAATACTTTTCCCAGCAGTCCACCATTGAGGGCAGACGACTCCTGATACCTCATCGATGTCGAGTGGTCTCGACATTAGTCACATAACACCTGAACGATCTCTTATGAATCAATTGGCATTCACGACTCTAGTTGAGACGTGCAGCTCAAATCTCAAGAACATCTCCCATCTTCGGAATTTATGAGAATACACTTTAAATGAAGCACCGATGACCTGGTCATGGAAAATAAACACATAGCAGGTAGACAAAAAGACCGATGCGCTGAGTAATTGACAAAATGCAAGCGTCCTGTAGTACGTGCATGCGAATGATAGGCGATTGTGTTTGTGGATAACGTCATCCCTTTGCAATCACAAAGGGTAACGATTCTTGGGACATAGAAAGAGTCTCCCGGAAATTACCATGCTCGAACCGGATCATCACCATAGGCGGCAGTCGCTCGGGCACAAAAAGATTGAAATTTTGTTGGAACCATGCATCCAATGAAAGCGGCCATCCAAGTAGCCAAGTAAGCAAGTGTTACTCTTAACAATTGAGAACTTTAAAAGTAACGTGTTCCTAAAATTACTTTCTTATGCAGAACTTATTTTCCTAAAATCTATATTTTCGTGATACCATCAAACAGAATATAGTCATTTTGAAAATTTCATGCACTATAATTATATCCTCTAAAATTAATCTTTCAAAAGAAAACCAACTCTTTATTGCTACTTCTGCGTCAACAGCCAGTGCTTTACACTCCAATGGTTCATAATTGATCTGTCTGTAATTTGACTTGGCCCAAAATGTTCGAAATTATTTCATCAGGGAGAAAGGCAATGCGACCTTGCTGTTCGAGAACATCAAAGACCTAAGCATCAGTTTTCATAATTAGAATAGTCTATTTTTATGTGCTGTAAATAACATTATGTTATTACAAACTGTCAAGAGTGAAAGTATAATTCATTCTTTAGGCCACAAACACTCGACTGTGGTCTTTGCAATGTCGGGAAATGTTGTCACTCGGCACGTTATAAATTCAAATAGTTGGGCATCAATTCATTCATAAATAGGGACTATATCTCCGTAAAGGATTAGCTGAACTGAAAGACACCGTGCTACTGATGAGCTTGCAATGGCGATACAAGTGTCTAACACTGTAATAAGTATCGCACCAGACCTCATAAAAGCTAAGAAAATGTTATTAGACTACCAGATTATCTCGCAAGACCGACTTTCTTGAAACCTCGGCATGTTAATAATATAAAACTTTGAAAATAAGAAGAAGAGCTTAGAAAGTTAACCTCTAATCGATTGCTCTTCTTTCCGGTCGATGGATTCTTGCGATTGCTTGTGGCTGACGTTTTGGCAAACAGCCTTCTTCAGAGCCTGAACGTATTATTCGTCGGAGCTTTATTTATATGACTGTATACTGTGAGAGAAAAAAAAGAAAATAAATTGAAAATCTAGGGTGTTGACAAGCGACAATTGATTCAGGGAAAACCACTTACCTTACAATCTAATCCAAGGACTACCTATGTTGTTAGCGCCAGGGTGACGTATGGACCCGCCCCATGTCAAAGATACGAACCTCGTGATGCTTTAAATAAAGATTGGTTTTCTAAGCTTTTCTTCTCATTTTCAAAGTTTCATATCATCAGATAACCATTGTTTTTGATCGAGACATGTTTGGCAGTCGAGAATAAAGGTATGATACATTATGTATCGCTATGCAAGCTGTGCCGGTGCCTACGCCTTTCGGAATTCGCAGAAGATATTAAAATTCTAGACTGACAAACTCACAGACTCACAAACTCACAAACTCTCGTATTACGAGACGTGATACAAATCCCATAGCTGCGTCCTTCTTGCGGTAATGCCAGAAATCTTCGCACCGAACATCGGTCTCTCTACTGTAAACCATAAAGACAGGCAAAGTGAAGCAGGAAACGGTGAAGCTCCTAGCGTGCGCTGAAACGAATATTCGTAATATTCCTAGTAAAGAGGGACGAATCAGATCATTTTCATAATCAAATACCGAATTTTTTTTGTTTCTCTTTCTTCCCCTCCCATTCAAAATTCAAAACCATTTCACCAAAATATTTGGATTGTATCAATTCTTCAGTAGTGTTGAAGTGTTATATGTATCCAACTCAATCAGAAAAACCTCTCCTTCAACTTTGCAATGTAGTAGTTTCATAATAATTTTCTTGTCATTACCTTGGCCTTGTGGCATCACTCCACATCTTAATAGTCATCCACATCGTAATGATCAACACTGGAACCCCAAGGAGATCGATAGTTGAAAGTCTCGCCATGTTCGTATGACTGTTCACTCCTAGCTCCTGAAAAATTTCGCAGTGTTACTCTCTAACATGCTAAGAAGTTTTTCATTTTTACCATCAGGTCATTCACATGGCAACCACGATTACTGCACTCAACCAATGAATTTCAGTGATATCAGCGTGGCGGATGTTTCGAAGCTCTTTGACTTTTCAAAAATTGTTAGAAATTTACAAAGCTTTTAGTTCAAAGTGAAACCTTTCAATACGATTTTTGTGAGAATTTCTACTATCCTGAAGCATATGGAAATTAGTTAACAAGGAGAAATGCATGTCAAGACGTATTCCGTTGAGTGCGATATAAGTGAAGGAGATTATCAATAGATTACCTTTTGTTTGGAGAGTTTTATTAGAAATAAGTTCAAACTCCAAGATATCTGATAGTTATATTTAAGCCAACGTGTCATGTGGTCTGTCAAAGAGCTCTCGTACAACCCGATACACGTGTTTCGGCCTTGCAGCCACGTCAGTGGGGTAGCCCTTCGTTTCTAGCCAAACCTAGTAGGGACCTCTACATCCTACCATAAAGAGGCAGGCGACGACGAAAGATTTACACAATCGTCGTCAAGTGGAAATCACAAGGTTAGTGATTTTCAACACTCGACTGCTCTTGGCTGGTAGTTTTGTAACATTATACCTTTTATTTCGAGTGTTTCATTGTAACCAGGCTCAAATTTCAGTTAATCTCGTAGTTATCATTTGAGCCAACATGTCATATAGCCTGCTGAAGGGCTCTTGTACAGCCTGAAACACTCGGTTTAGACAAAGAGTCTGCCCGACTGACGAGGATGCAAGGCCGATACACCTGTATCAGGCTGTACAGGAGCTCTTAAACGGACCACATGACATATTGGCTCAAATAATAATCATGAAATATATTTAATAGAAGTTCTACTAAATGAGCAATTTCTGAGAAGCCACTGCTTAAACTTGATTCCCACCATACCGGCTGTATTGCTACGTCATAATAACCTGGTTTTTCCAAAACGAAGACAAAATGACGTTGTTAGAAATGTGTTTCTACGAGAAGACCTTCCAAAGAAGTTATCGATTGATGGAAACAAGGCAAAACAATCGGTGGAATTTTTCTTCTTAATTAGGACGCATTCTCCAAGCTTCAATGTTCCTAACAAGCTCTTCTTTAGAGATGGCTACAAATTCACATTGCTGATGGAGATAGTAAGGAAGGATATCCAAAAGGAGAATTTTAGAACAATATCACTATAAAGTCAAAAAAGGGGAATGAGTAAGATTTTGGCTGAGTTTTACCAATCAAGATGAGAAGGCCTTTGGATTTGTTATGAAGGGAGAGATTCTCGCATCGCCGGGCTTGTCTAAATATATAGATGGTAAGACAGAGTAAACATTCTTGAAAATGCTGCCAAACTCCGTAGTCACGCTCTTGAATGTTTCAAGTTACTCGCCGATGTAGACGCTTATTTAGCGTCTTTAGTTCGTTGTAATTTTCTCATATTATTTAGACAAAACAAAATTCACTGCGTATTTTGTGTGCAAATTCTAGCTTGATTTATTTTGAGGTTGCAAACTCTTTGCCGATTGACTTCTTTCTACAGTTATACGAAGAGGAATTACCAGAAATATTCGAGAAAGTTGCTTACAAGTCAGAAGTGGTTAAAGAAATATTCAGTAACGCACTTCCGATGTTTTTACAAATGCCTTACTCAGTTCAGATTTTTGAAGCAAATGTTGCCGGAATCTTGCTAGAGAAAGACTAACACAGAAATGCATTTAACACGACTATTAGGTTGGTAGCAAAAGTGTTAGAGATTTCAGATCGCAGTAAAACACAACTGTTTTTGTAATTTGATTCAAATGCCGCAAATAGTAGAATGATTTCAAAAAAGAATGCTTGAAGCCTAAACGAGGTTGGTACGCCAGGGCTATACACCGGTGTTCCTAAGGTCTCGACCTCCTCGTCAGTGACCCACGTCCCACATTGACCCTGCACTGTAGCAAAGAGGGAGGCGCATGTGGTGAAGGCACAATTTTCAATGACACTGGTCCATCACCACTTCTCTGTCGATGAATCTCGGCTGGTAGAACAAAACTGGCCCAATGCATCGACTGTTTTCAAGACCTCGCAATAAACATTCAAAATAATTTCATAAAGAATGTCTAAAGCCTAAACGATGTTGGTACGTCAGAACCTCTTCTTTTTGAAATTGGTGTGAATGTTTATTGCGAGGTTTAAAAACACTCGATATCATGGATCAATTTTGTTGTACCAGCCGAAATCCATCAACTGAGAAGTGGTGGCGACGCAGTATCATTGTGCACTGTGCCTTCACCACATACGCCTCCCTCTTTGCTTCAATGCAGGGCTTAATGTGGGACTTGGGTCACTGACGAGGAGGACGAGACCTCCGAAACACCAGTGTATGACCCTGGCGTGCCAACCTCGTTTAGGCTTTAGAGATTCTTTTTCGAAATTAATTTGAATGTTTATTGCGAGGTTTTGAAAACAGTCGATGCAATGGATCAATAGTAGAATGGTTGACGCTGAGCTCCTCTACAATATCTTATGTAGTTCTACAGCTTTGATTACTGCTTTTCCATGACTTCTGATGAGCTTGGAGCAAAGATAATCGCGGTTTATGTTTTGTCGATAAGCGTCTTTTTACGGAACTTCTTGTAACAAACCTCCCAAGAAAGTTTTGCTACTTTTTGGGAATTACATGATAATTTAGGCAACGCAGATGGTCCATGACTCTGGAGAGCAAGTGGAATCGCAGAAATTCGAGGACCTTAGACAGACAATGTCCCAAGTGGCAAGAGCGGCACCAGCTGCCACCAACCTCAGCAGTCAGTTCGATCGCGGAGCATTATCTGGTCGGTCGTTTGACTTCATCCAGACCACCTTACCTCAAATCGTAATTGATCCAATATTACTCTCCCCACACAATCTCGTTATCGTGTAACTAACTGCTATCATAAGGTTGCGTTCATACAACTGTCAGACGAACTCATTAGAGTTGTGAGCGGAACATGCCACTTACGTGGCGGAGCAAACTCACTTAGGCTATGCTCGGCTGCCAACACTATATTATAACCCACTAGATCCCACCGTTGGCTTGTTATTTCGGGGCGAGCATAACAACCGAAACAGGCTCCGCCGCTTGGTTATGTTCCGTCAGTTACAATAACATCGTCACTTGCTAACTTCTTGACCCACCACTACCCTGTACGTTCGTTAGGAATTTGTGAGCCAAATGCGTTATTGATGTTAATGGTTCTCTCTACTGCTTTACGACCTTTTCCAACACTCTGTGAAACTGGAATTAGCTATGCACCAATCGACATCGTTACCAATCTAGAGTAAAAGTAACATAGCCACATTTTTTGAGATTATGTTTCGATGTCAAACGGTTTCCAGGCAAGAATAACCTGCAACTTCTTCTCCATCAACCTACCAATATTCTAGTCAGTCAGTAACAATATTGAATTCTTAATTCGCAAAATTGCTCCAAAGCATGTGACTAAATTGAGTTTGACAAATATCCAGTAACGGTCGAAACGGGGATGAATGAACACCTACACGATCTGACTTTCCATTAAATGACATTCAGAAAAATCACTCTTGATGAGCACACATAAAATTGTTAGTGATAAGATTCATTTAGTACGGTAGTGGCTAAAACTTTGGCAGTTTTGTTCATTAGAGCCGTCTTGCTTGTGAAGTCTTTGAGATTTTCTTTGGAGAACAGCCGTACAGAGTCTTGCAAGTTCAGGAATGTTTGGAGTAAAAATCACAATAATACTAAGAGAAACAAATCCTATTGCTGACAATATGCTGATCAAAAAAAAATTACAAATAAAAATCGTTCTTTTGTCAACGCGCGACTACCATCACAAATTGATCTAAGTGGTAAGTGAATCTGAAAACTACGCTCATCGTTAGTATGCTAGAGAAGCTATTAAGATTCTGAATGTAATATAACAAATCAGCTGTCTTTTCCATAATGAAAAAGAAGGAAGAAAATTTTGACGTTATAGAATCAACGATCCTAAGTGGTTTTTCATAAACACCCAACAGGGCTGAAGAAGCACTTCTGTGTTCTAGCAGTTTCGTTTAGGTTGCTGACCGAAGAACATTTTCGCCGCAACAATCTTTTTACACTTTTGATACGATACTGTGATAAGTCAGCGCAAATATTCCTCTTCATTGAACTACATAGCAGTTTTTTTGAGCAGCGTTAGTTATTGCAGAGAAAAGCGGAACAACATCTATTGCAAACTACTCAACCTCAAAGTTATAACAAAGAATCTCGTGTCTGTAGTGGTAAATAGGAGTTCCGCACTGATTTTCAGTGAGAACGAAGCCGAATGTGAATACCTTCTAACAACTTTGGTGGTGGAACAGATTTTAAATTCTTTGCAGAAAATGTTTTGGGAATACATTTTACATTGGCTTCCACCCACGTTCCACTGTCATTTATGATAAAGGATAAAAGGATCATTATCCAATCCAGATCGATCTAAGGAAGAAAGCTCTCGGCGTGACCAATCCCTGAGGGATGTGACACGCACTCGTCTTCAATTTCTAATGAGGTGATTTAATGCATACATGGCCTTCACAAAACTCCCGGTGGCCTACCGCTGCATCCTGCCAGTGTTGTTTATCCTCCTAGACAAGTATGAGACCACTCCGCTATCGATTTTACCGGACCGAGAAAGATGAGGAGTTGGCCATGAGAACAAGAACAAACCATGGACCCTGTGTGCGACGCAAAGCGCCTTTAACCACAGTGCCACAAGGTCCCACATGATAAAGGATCGAAAAAGACTATTCCAGTTGAAAAACACACGTTCTAATGTTCTCAAATAATGTTTTATTGAAGATTAATCGGACGAAATTGTTCTTAACATCGTTTAGTCACGGTAAAGCGGAGCTCGGTCTGTCTGGAGCCGGTGAATCGAAAAGATCAAGATCTGAATTCAGTTCATGTTTCGATATTATTGTGGTTGAGCTTCACACAAAACTCTGCATTAGAAAATAAATATTGGGCTGTGGGTAAAACTAAAAAATTTAACCACACAACTTCGTAATATGTAGATGGCTATATGATACTTAAGACGTTTTGGAATCGTGCAAATCTAGTTGCATTCGGATGTAGATGTTGCATTTGGCGTGATCTGTTTTTAAGGGCAAATACACTCTAATTTTGATCGAAGAAAGTTACAACTCATTGCATTCAGTGCCCAAAGGGAACAGTAAGCAACGTGGCGGACACTCACTGGTATTACATTCGTCGATTATCAACACTGCTATTAGGACTGTGATCTCTTGAGCGTGTTATTCTGAAGAACAAACATTCTCTAAGGATTCGCTCAGTAATTAATTAAGATTTATCTGGAAAGCATTCATGTTTCCACATAGTGACACTTCACTGGTTAAATAGTCCAAACATTCTACTTCATTTTAATGTTTTCTCAAAATTGTCGAAACGTAGAAAATTGTAATATCTCAGCAGCATCCGAATGCGCTATTAGAAGAGAGGGTTTCGAAATAGAAGGTAAATATTGTAATTTAACTCGGCCAAATTGACCAGCACCTCTATTGTTGATTTCAAAGGGTTTATGTGCCCACAGTCGCAATACGTTCTAGTCACACGCCCTAATCGTAATCGATTTGTATTCATTCATATCACCTGACCGTATCACTCATATCATTCATCGCGCCGATGATCGTAAACTAACCCGCAATGGGACCTCGCTGCTCTAAAGATCGCTAAACATCATATCAATTTTCAACGATTTTCGCGAATAAATCGGACCACGGGGTCGATAGGTGGCTTCCCTGTGAAGCACTTGACATACCAAGGAATCCAGTCAGTAACTGTTTTTGTCCATCGCCATCGATTGCCGTTGAGCCGCATTTACTGCCGGGCCCACCTTATTTTCGATAGCCTGGAGGGTAGAACGGCATCTGTGACCTTCGATCGATGACGTACGCCGGCAACTTAGGTACTTACGTCTCATTTGTGAGATATAAAGGACTCCGAGCGTCGACCTTCGGCTGCGCCTTCAATAACACCAAATGATCTTTCATCCTGTTAACGTAGCGACCAGGTTTCTGCTGCATACGTTAGGGCAAGGATAACTGTCGAGTTGAAAAGCTGGGCACAGTGTCGGATGTTTTTCGTTCACTAAGTCTTCAATGTTGTAAACGCTCCCCAGGTCGCTCTATTCCTCCTCCTCAGCTTTGGTGCTAGGTCGATCATCATGTTGATTTCACGACCTAGAAAGACTTAACTGGAGCATTCGGAAATGTTCGTTTAGTTGAGCGTGAATGCGGCATTCAAAATCCACCCGTTCCTTATAAACATCGTTTTCTCAGATTCAGTTCAAGGTCAATCTTTCCTCATGCCTTGTCGAAATCGGTCAACATTCGTTTCGTTTGGCCTATGCTTAATATTATGAGGAGGAACCATCAGCGAAGCGAAATGATTGTCGACAGTCATATTACATTCTCATATTGTCCCATTCTGATGTTCGCATGACGTTTTCAAGGGTGGCAATAATAATTTTGGCGAAACTGTATTCCCTCGCCAAAACCTCTCTTCTTACGTCGATGACAATATTATTGTGAAATGGCGTAGGTCGACCATTAACACCAAGTGATCTTTCATCCTGTTCACGTAGCGACCAAGTTTCTGCTGCACACGTTAGGGCAAGCATAACTGTCGAGTTGAAAAGGTGGGCACGGAGTCGGATTTATTTCGTTCACTTCGTCTTCGATGCTGTCAAACGCTTCCCAAGCCGCTCTATTCCTCCTTCTCAATTCTATCGAGAAAAATTTATTTCACGATTTCTATGGTAAAAATACTAGAAATTTATATGAAATCGAGAGAAAACTTCCACTTAATAACGAAAACGCGGGCGATAACGGGCGGCGAATTTGAGATTCATTTTTATTTTCACTGCTACACCGCTACAAGAAGCCTATATAAAACTGAATATATTTTCGAATTGTGCGAGATTTACGCTATTCAACGGTTGCTAGTTGTCTAAGGGAAAGACTCTTTCCTGCAAAAAATACCCTCGATAACTCGTGATATTGTGCAATGTGTCTGAGACACAATCTAACTTTTCGTGTTGAAGCGCTGTAAGAGACCTTTCAAGAAACAAGTGCACTTTTAAAGTTTTCAAGATATACGTTATCTATTGAATAGTAATAAAATAGGTCTACAGAGACTTGGGATGATACCTAGACCATGTGAAGACTACAACGGGTAACTCACAGAGCGCTCAAACAATTCCTTCTGAGATTTAGTTGGCATCCACAACATCTAGGCGACTTGCGCAGTTCAGATCACAGAAATTTAACTCATCTTCGTGATTCAGAAGAATTCACACCTATAGCGAAAAACAGATGGGCAAGTCATATAGTAAGAAAGTCAAACGACAAATGGATAAAACGGACTATGATGTGGATTCCACACGGTCACACCCACCGTCGGGGACATACCTATATTCTACAGATCACAGTATGAATCGTGCCTGGCGCCACTAAATCAAACCACCACCATGGGCGAATATGGCGAGATGAAGAAACGAATAGAAAAATATGCTGGGATCAACGCAGTTCGTGAAGAAGGACTTTTCAAAAATCCAGATAAGTAGCTTTCATTGAGTATCGTAGCCTAACGAATTAATTCTTCTGTTTGATAATGTTGAATTATAATGAATATCTCTTTTATTCGACTGATTTTCATATCTCGTCAGATCTTCAGTATAATGATCTTGGAGAAAGTTCTCTCTATTTCTTCAGAAACTTTAATTGCAAAAAATTGCCGCGTAAAAAGAATCAATACATGCAGTTTAAGTACTAACTGCGTTTGTTAATTCAACAACTACACAATAGAAAAAAAAGTTTATAACAAACAAATTCGCACAATTCTTTCCATTGGTCACTATATACTTACAAAGTCTTTCACCTTTTCATCATAATTTCGCCCTGCGCCCGTGTCAAAGCCTTTTTGAGCACCTTTACAGTAGTGTAACGAGTCACTCACTCAGTCGCTACTTTTGTTCTCCAGTATCAAGAACACGGAGTAATCCACTGCAAGATCCGAAGAGCTTGACGGCAAAATATCTTTACCCCAAAAGCCTGGAAACACATCTTGATGAACGGCATTCGTTGAGCGAGTGGAATGAGAAAGAGTCCAAACCTGTTGTAGCATAAATTTGTAAGCACCAAAGCTTTGAGCAAGCCAAGGCTCCAGCACGCCCGTGGCTGCTGATAGCTGGTAACGTTGATTTTGACGTCTCCGTCAATAAAGAGCAACGGCGTCTTTCCTATAGCGCAAATGCTGGACCAAGATCATCACAGGAGCCGAAAAATTTGCGCCCTAGGCTTTTGCTACTGCAGACTTCTACTGACCATTCTCTAAAAGTTGACATCGATTCTGACAATTGTGGGGTGGTTCAACTGTGAATGAATCCTTATCATAAAGAGCACCTCCATCTAACGAATCATTTAGCGATCCTTTGAAAACCGCTTTCTTTTATCTTTCTGTCCAGAAAGTGAACACGAGCGATCTTGTAAGTACGCAGCTTCAGCTTTTTCTGACAATGCTGCGGACGCTCCACTCGCTGATCCCGAGCTTTCTGAGCCATTCTGTGTATCGAACGCTCCGGACTTCCTTGACCTTAGCAACGGACCTTCTAAAGCTTTTCAGAGTAGACGACGTTGTTAAGCGACCCTCTCAAGATGGTCCTCGAACCCTCCACTCTCATTGACGGCTTCTTCACGGTACTGTAACACTTGTTGTTATGAAAGCAGCCAATTCTAACGTCAGCCGTTTTCTTTCTTGTTTTGTGCACCTGAACTACTGCGATATGCTGATTGAATATGATAATGATTTTCAAATTTGATAATATATATGAATAATTGGTAGAAATTCGATGGCACGAATCTCGAACATTTTAGTGCTAAAACATGCCTTAGAAACGGTTTGTATAAAAGGCTCTTAAAGCAAGAAGAAAATCATGTGTCGCACCCAATTTAGTTAGCCTGTCACTTAAACCTTTTAGCGGGCATATTTGGCAATGTGGAACAAAAGAACTTTGTACATATGAAACGATAGATTGAATTTTTCCGTACAATTGTTATGCAGAAACCTAAAAAGTTACTAAACAAGTAATGTGTGCCCAGCGATTTCAACTACCGCCTCGAAAAAACGCGTCATTACAGAGCCTGCGCGATATTCTTTATTTATTCAGGAATTTTTCGCCTTTGCGGAGCAAGTTTTTGGTTTTTCATAGAAGAAATGTGGAGAAAACTTTGTTCTATCGTTCTCTATTTACAAACATTTTGTTTCACACTGCCGAGTAAATCCGCTGAAAAGTTAAAGCAACATGCTAATTACTTCGAGTGCGAGACACGATTTTCTCCTCTCTCTAACAACGCTCTATGTAAGCAGTTTCGAAAACCAATCCTAGCAGCAAAATTGTCGAGATTTGGGTTATTGAATGACTACCAGTAATCCATATGTATTTGAACCTGGTGTTTATTGCTCAAGTGCCAAAACTATGGTTGTAACAATGTGGGAAAAGCTCTAAGTATCGTATTACAGAAACTCCGAAATGCAACACATCGCTCATCCATAAACAAACAAACCGCAGGAAATATTTTCCTTCAGGCTTCGATTTATTTCCATTTTTTACTTTGTTTTATTTGATCTGTCTCATGATCTGTTTTTTCTCGCTATGCGGATCTCATTACTTCTAGCAATTCAGTTTTCGACATCTTTTTAGACGTCGTACATTACTGGTTGAGCATATCTCCCTGCAATTTAAAGGATTACCTGTTTAGTTCCATAGGGTGGTACTTGTTAACTGCCGGAGAGTGTCGAATTTTGGAGAACAGCCCTGCGCTACGCCGCAACTCCTTCTAACTACGACGACCCCTCCCCCCGCCCTCTCTCTCCAATAGATTCTTTGAACATCAGTTACATTATCAGTGCAATACTGTAAGAGAGTTTGAAAGTATAAGCTGGTTTTAAAGCTTAAACATGAGGAGCACTATTGAGAATATAGACCCTATGAGAACACTTCTTTGATGAATAATTTCTCTAACGTGGGATAATGTGATTGCCAGTAGCTTACATGCTAACTCAGCGATTTATGCGTTGACATTCTAAATGCATTATACTGGAGGCGCCTTGTTGATCACTTGTATAGCAAGCAAAGAATCTGCCACTGAACAAACTGATAAAAAAGTCGTTTCCAAAGTTTCTTTAAAGTGTTCTAATATTGGCACTACTTAGAATACACCTGGTATAACTGTTGTGGAAACGATCTTTACTTCTAAGGCTTCTCTGAATGAGCATAGACTTTCCACAAAACTTCGAAGATTATTCTGGAGATCAGATATCAAGAATTGGAAGGCGTGCTCAGTTTCCGAAAAACTTTCTCATTACTTTATAGCAGGAACTTAAAATTGAGTTTCGCACGCACCGCGTTATCGCGCGTATTTTCGTTGTTTATTTGGCACTTTTTTCCTTTTTTAGAGTATCTTTGTTGTTCTGTTGGTTTAGGCCGATCCATTTCGCTTTATATCGCCAAATAGACTCGCCAATCAAGGCTAAGCCTGAGCACCTCAAGCCTATGCATGGAAAGTATTCATATGTGTAGAGGAGATTATGGAGCACCATAATCATCCACCAAAAAATTATTTTACAAAAGGAAAAGAACTCCAAATAAAATGACAGAAATTGCGCTCCACAGGTGAATCGCGTTTTGCGATCATCAAGTAGTCCCGGAAAGTAATAATCAGAGTGTGAAAGCAATACTCAAGATTCTTTATGTTTTTAGTGCTTTTTTGCAGTGTATGATGCTTCCAAAGCACCTAAGAGAACTGAGTGGTTAGCAAAAATTCACAAGCCGGGAGTTGAACACGTGTTTCACCCATGCCGTGGCGCGCACAACCTTTACATTACAGAATTTTTCCTTAGCATTTATTTCTCTTTGGCACATGTGAAAAGCAATCCTATAATTACCGCTATGGCAATCCGAGAAGCTTTAAAAAACTATAGTAATTAAATTTCAAGATTTATGGCATTAAATGGTTCAGTAATTGAAAAGTCAAAAAACGTTTCGTCCAGCTGTAAATTGCTGCGAAATGCGCCAAATGTAAACTCAGCTTGATATATGGTGCTAGAACGTACTGAAAAGACCAGTTGAAAGTCAAGTACAACATGGAAGATTATGAGATTTTCTTATCGAATAATCTCTAAATTTTCAAAATGAGCAGAAACGGGTTCCAATTGGAGGGATGATAAGTTATAAAAATGATACGATCAATGGCAAGGTATCCTGTGTTGAATCCGAATGTTTGACGGAACTATCTTACTTTGAAATGTGCAACACATCATCAGCAGTATGTTGCTGTGACGTGATACTGACCGTATTCTATCCTGGTGAATATTCTGGTCGACTCTAACATAGTATGTTACAATACTGATATCAAAGGCAAGAGTATCATAAAAAATCTGCCAATCACCTATGAGCGCATAGGCGGTCTTCCGATTTATTTTCGGCTCATATGCCATTCAAATAAAATACTGCACAATGCACAATAATGTGCAGGCAAGTAAGCTGCCTAGTGAGAAGAACAAATGACATGTGGACAAAGGAAACAATTCAGGGCAGCTGAGAAAGAATACAAACATTTTCTTGTGCGATCACCCAAATGGAAAGACGTATTTGCCGATAATGTCAATGATCTGCGTGCTGAGAAGGAAGCAATTTTGCGAAAAGAATGGGCCTCGCAGACATCACCATGAAAACCACCAGGGTGGGCGCCAGTGATGACGCGAGAGCGAAACAACTTGGATTGTGCTAACGTCCGCAACGCTGGTGAAAACAGGAAATCCAAGTACCTGGATGAATTACATTTTTTTTATTCGGGTTATCATGGAGCCATTAAATGATATCCGAATAATAGCATGACCTGAAATCACAACTGTAGCATTATGCAATAACAAGGCTTTATGCTTTTGAGTCCACTATTCACGAACTTGTTCGTCATCTTTGCTTATGAGCTCAGCTGCTGCTCAAGGTTTTCTTCTTCTATTTCACGTTGTCTTTGAAAGTCCTATACGTTCATTTCCTTCAAGATCCTATAAAAGCCTTATCAAACCTTTCCACCACTTACAGTCTTACAGTAAGGTGATGAGGACCTTGCCCACTTATTGCTTTTCCATATAGTCTGATAAGGATATAACATGTTTTGAACTGTTAGGTCTAGTGGTATATAGGCGCCTGTTTCGTCCTATGGGGCATCAGCGCCACCCTCCCTCGGTTAGCAGATCCTCTGAGGTTAAATAATTCTCTATGAAAGAATCGACACCGAGTATTGAGTTACCCCAAGTCAGATGATGAAGTTACTTGACAATGTGGTGACCTGCAGTAGAGCTCGTAGCTAGTACAATGAATAATACCTTTTCCGAACCGAAACAGGGTGCTAGTGATGAGTGCCGGAAGAAACAGGTACCTGAATAGCAGTAGACCTAACAGCTCAAAACATGTTACATGCTTATCAGATTATATCATTTTGAGAGGGCTTATAATAAAGCGGTTGATAGAAGAGGTACTCTCCATATAGTCTCATGTCATCGAACTCTAGTGATTTTAGTGGTCTGCCACCAATGTGCGATGGGCATTCTCCTCCACTTTTAGTAATGTAAGTCGTAACTTATTCCTTTTTCTGCGTGGTTTATTCCGCGTTTTTCTGCCTGTAGTACTATATAAGAAATTCAGAGCACTCACTCTTTACTTAGATGTTAGAAGAAGTATTCTGTTTTCATGCATAGATCCAGTCGATTTCTACGAACTGTGGTTCACGTATGCGAAAGAGAATAGACTATTTTGGCTTTGCGTAACAACACTCTCCGAAAAGGCGCAACCGTTTCACATTAAGTGACAAGCGCTGCATATTTCTCGTGTGCGCATTGTCTCTGCCTACCTAAGTTTATCTGCAGTTTATGCGTGCACCTTTTGTTTTTGCGCG
Source organism: Parelaphostrongylus tenuis (assembly GCA_019055375.1). Lineage (NCBI taxonomy): Eukaryota > Metazoa > Nematoda > Chromadorea > Rhabditida > Metastrongylidae > Parelaphostrongylus > Parelaphostrongylus tenuis. The sequence goes on along the minus strand of JAHQIW010003345.1, from coordinate 29,426 downwards.
TCATCCAAAGGTTAGCACCTGTACAGTAGGTTGAATTGGCTAGTGTCTCAAGTGCAAAAATCATGATATCACACATGCTACAAGATTTGTTAGCCACTGAAGCTCTAAGTATCAAAAGTGTATCATGTGTGTGTGTTGGTGTGTGTGTGTGTGTGTGTGTGTGTGGTGTGTGTGTGTGTGTGTGTGTGTGTGTGTGTGTGTGTGTGTGTGTGTGTGTGTGTGTGGGTGTGTGTGTGTGTGTGTGTGTGTGTGTGTGTGTGTGGTGTGTGTGTGTGTGTGTGGTGTGTGTGTGTGTGTGTGTGTGTGTGTGTGTGTGGTGTGTGTGTGTGTGTGTGTGTGTGTGTGTGTGTGTGTGTGTGTGCGGATGTTTGTGTGTATTGTTTATGTCATAGTAAGATACTCTCAGAAATTGTCTACAGAAAAGCTCACATATTTGCAGACCATGGTATCGATGCGAAAAGATCCAATATAGTCTTCAAGAATACTTTCCGCAATTTTCAAGGTTAGTACGTGACATTTTGTTCGTGGCCTACGCACTGTTCGGCAGTATCGTCATTGTCACAGCCACTCGCCCCTTGGGATAGACATGGGCCGTCGAGCAATATTTTGCAGGCACCAAGTGAAGTTGTGGCTGCCAGCGTATGGGAGATAGATGCATTACGACTGGTACCGCAAAAATATTACTGTTCAATCGACCGTTATTTAAAATCTTTGGTTGAAACATCCGACATAGTTTTCAAAGTGATTTTAGCGCCACGAGAGGACTGGCAAAAGACGAAGGGTCACGCCGACTGATGAGACTGTCATGATCAAACACGTGTATCGAGCTCTATAAGTCAGCCCATTGACAGGCCACATGACATGCTGGCTTGAATAATGATTATGAGATATGTTAAAATTTGAGCATGGTTTTAAGAGAACACTCGAAACGAAGGGAGTGTTTCTGGTCTTTTTGAGGTTCGTACATTACATTTCTCCGTGGCTTACACACGGTTGGAGGTGTCGCCATCATCAAAGCCACTCGTCGCTTCCTATGGTAGGCAAGGAGGGTTTGGTGGTGCCAGCGTACTATTGTTCGACGCCAACATTCTCAAAGACTATGTGAATGTTTTAACGGGTTTTCAAAAACTGCCGATTGAAGGGTGATACATACTGTTCGAACCAGCCGAAAAGTGTCGACTCTAAGTACCCTAGGAGCCACAATTTCATTTGGCGCCAGTGTAATAATGTTGAGCGCCCATCTCTATCATAGGGGCGAGTGGCTCTGATGATGGCGATACCGCCGAAACGTACATAAGTGACGAATGAAATGTAACTTATTAGCCTTGATAGAGATTCAAAACATTCCTGAAGACTATACGTCTAAATAAATATATCGAGTAAAAGCTTTGAGAAAAATGTGAAATAGATTGCTCACTTTCTCTGAAACCGTATGCAGATGTCGAAAAATGGTTTGGACAGCTAACGAGTCAAACCACAATGAGCTGGTACTTAGCAAAATTAATGCATGCATAAGGATAACAGCAAAATTGATATGCTCGAAAAAACTTCATTGTTAATAAATTGTAAAATGTCACTTAGGAAACATCTATAAAGGTATATTTGTTAATGTAAAAAAGTCTAAAATTGTTTCGAGTTCTAACGAAAAAATCAAATTCTTTCAAAAAAAAAGCGTAATGTTAGTTATTTTTTTTAAATCTTGCACAAGGTTGGCGCTTGTTTCCTGAAATTTGATAGCTAACGTTTAGCCGATCTTGCCTTCGTCAGAGCTTAGACGTACAATGTTATAGCATATCTGATCATTCGGTTAATATTTTGTATGTGGTAAGAACTAATACAAAGTAAATCAACAGTTCGGTAATTATATAAAAACTTCACTTTCTTAACACTTATATGGGAGAGCTCATCGATGTTATGTGACACATTGAGAGATATTAATAATCCTCTGACTAAGGGAAGAATCTAAGATAAAACCCTATATCATTTGTTGTGGTCACACACTTCCTCTTCTATTCATTTTTAGACTTTTGCTACTCATTCAAAAGATTCAAGAGTTTTTTTAATAATGTTTTTGATTCCTATTCCAGAATTCCTACTACCTCGTCAAAGTCCTCATTGCAATGCGTTTCTACTCTATGCAGCCCTAGAGGCTAACTTCTTTCGCTGTTCGGTTTCCTGTCTGGTTATTCCGTAACGGGAGCCCAAAGTGGTCTTCTCGTTTCGCTTATGCAATCTCTACCATATGTTTTTCAAGAGATTTCGTTTATTATACTCAACCTCATTCAATCTCAGTCTCTACCATTTGGACATATAACGCAACTGTCTGTCATACATAGACGGTAGTGCAAGCGATTACGAATCAGTTGGCGAAATAATGTTATGGATGGAATTCTATAATTGATAGATCTACAATTCTTACAGAGTTTTTCAGATCGCTGTTTTTAAACACCTTTCGATTGAAGCCCCACTTCATTCGTGTTGTGAGGGTAGTCTTGAAGGTGTTTTCCCGTTTGGGTTTGGAACAACATTGCTTCCATTATTAATGTTGTAAAGCCTATCTCAACGTATTCTTTGCCGTGCAAGAGCTCAATCAACTCGCCAGGTATCCGAGGCATTCTGTGAGCTCTGCATACGTTTTCAGAGAAAGTGCGCAATCTGTTCACGTTTTTGTTGAAGATTTTACTCAATATATTTAGTTAAGCATGTAGTTTTCAAGAATGTCTCAAATCAAAGGTCGAAACGTTACATTTTACTACGTTTCGGCGGTATCGTCATAATAAAAGCTACTCGCCCCTATGATAGAGATGGGCATCGAACATTATCACACTTGCACCAAATGAAATTGTGATTGTCAGCGTACTTAGAGTCGATACTTTTGTGCTGGTACGAACAGTATGTATCATCCTTTCAATCGGCGGTTTTTGAGAACCTTGGTCTAAACATTTATTATAGCCTTTGAAAATCTTGTTATAAACATTCAATAGAGCCTTCGAGAATGTTGGCGTCGAACAATAATACGTTACCACCACCAAACGCTCCATCTCTATCATGAGAAGCGATGAGCGGCTGTGATGATGGCGACACCTCCAAACCGTTTGTATACCACTGACGAAATATAATGTACCAACCTCAAAAAAGCCAAAAACATTCTTTGGAGCTATATCGAATGTCTTAATGGAAGTTTTCCAAAAACAGTCAATTCAATGGTGATATAATTGCGATGTCAGGCGCTGTGCATCTATCTTCTGTAGGTACGCTGGCAGCCACATTTTCACTTGGTGCCTTCACGAAATCTGCTGACCCCACCACATTTTCCATTCGATTCTTCTTCTCGTGATAGTCGCCCATGGTGGTGGTTTGATTCTAGAACGGCGGCTGGCGCGAATGTCATACTGTGATCTGTAAAATATCGGCAGCTGCAAGTACAGCTGGTTGATTCTTCTTACAAACAGCTCCGCCCAACGTGTGGATGGTCGTTTCAAGGTTGGATGTGGCCATGTTGAATCCACTTTATAGCCCGTTTTGTCCATTTGTCGTCTGATCTTCTTAATATATGACTTGCCCATCTGTGCTTCGCTATCGATGTGAATTTTTATAAATCACGAAGATGAGGTGAATTCCGGAGATCTGAACTGCGCAAGTCGGCTAGATGTTGTGGGTGGCGACTAAATGTCAGAAGATGTTGTTCAAGCGCTCTGTGCGTTGTCCGTAGTAGTCTTCACGTCGTCGAGGTATCAGCCCACGTCTTTGCCGCCTAAGGGAGCGCTGAAAGGACTGTCAAATCAGAAAGGTGAGCGCGTTCGAGGAAAGGCGGAGTAATATTGGTAATACTTTTCCGTTATAGGTTAGGGACATTTGAAACGACATCATTGCTAGACATAGATTTTGTAGTGAACGTTCAATGAGTTGAAAAGCTCAAATCTCGGAGACTTCATAAATTTAGTTGCTTTCCACAAGGTCCACCTTACAAGCTGTAGCATTAGAAAAAAAGTTATGTTTTGCAATGCTACGCATTATCGCACTTTTATTTCGATAAACAGAGTTCCTCCCCCACCCCATTATATTACTAATCATTAGATAGCGTTTCTCTTGAAATTTCTAAAAGTGCACTTGTTTAAAACGTTTCTTAGAGTACTGAAAAAGGAAAATTTAGGTTGTGGTTTAGACACATTGCTCGTTATAACGAGTTATCGCGAATACTTTTTGCAGGGGAGAGCTTTACCCTTAAACGACTAGCAACCGTTTGATAGCGTAAATCGCGTAGATTTTGAAACATACTCAGTTTTATAAAGGTTTCTTGTAGCGCTGTACCAGTAAAAAAATTGTGTTCCACAATCATCGGCCATTATCGCGCGCATTTTCGCTATTAATTGAAAGTTTTTTTTTTCCGTTTCGTATAAACTTCTAGGGTTTTTAGCATAGAAATTGTATAACTAATTTTGTTCTATCGTTCTGTGAGCTTATTCTTTTTATTTTCGCTTGATATTTCTAAGCAATCATTACTAAGCCCAAGACAGCATGTGCATAAGCAATTGAGCACGAAAAGCGCGATGAACATTTGAACTTATATAAAAAGTCTACGCTTGTGTGAAACATAATTTCAATTTTTCTGCTACAGCGCTACAAGAAGACCTTTATAAGATGCAGCTGCAATTTCAAACTTTTCGAAATTCATGCTGTTTAATGTCTATTAATAGTTCAGGAAACAACTCTGTTGCGTGGGATATAAGCGAGAGAAGCAACTCGTGTGGAACATAGTCTCATTTTTAGAGCTATAGCTTTCCACGAAGGCATTTTCAGGAAACAAGTGTATTTTTGAGTTCTCCGAGACATGGGCTTTCGCGCGATCACTAGTATTCGAACGGGAAGTTGTCTTCCACGAGAAAATTCGCCTTTAAATGTCTCCACCCAATAACTAAATAATATCTGATAAGACTGCGTGGTTTCAAGGATGAGAGAAAAGGAAAAAGACAATGTGATCGTTTCAAGGATATATGATCATATTTGTATTTTCACTAACGACTATTTCTTGATCAAAATAAGAGTGTGTTTGCATTTAGTTTGTGAAGTATTTATGAATATGGCTTTTTTATTTGTAGTTGTGAAGAAATTCTTGAATCCGATATTTTTTGTAAGCAAATTTTGGTCAAACAACAAGCATAACCCAATCGATTCATCGCATTCCGGATTTTGATCAAGATCGTATGCACGAGTGATTTGTGACTTGACATTTGAAACCTTTGTGAAAACACTGCAGAAAACAACATGAATGAATCGTTTATCATAAATACTTCGCAGTTAAGCCCTTGCTTTTAGGTGACAGTAACGACTGCCGAAAAGAAATGCGACCCAAACGGACGTGTTGCCAATATTCGAAACGCTCTGTTTATTACACTTTGCCACATCTGTCTCGACCAGTTTGCCATAATGATGTTCGTAGTCTATATAAAACTTTTTGAAATGAGTATGTGAAATACAGAAATATTGCAAACCATGAGAGTTCCTGAGATTGTTGTGTGATTGGTGGAAACAGGCACGATTTCCTGGCCCACCATGTCTAGCTTACATGGCATTTGGTTTCTTTTAGGGCACGTGCCAGTCACCGTGCTACTAACAATAGTGCAGTGAGGCAATTTACCATCCATTGGCATTACTGCAAGTAAGATCTATTAGCACAAATTTGTTTCCTTCAAGTGTAAGACAAATATAGTAACAAAAACTCTTGAGAGAGAGGCCGTGGCCGAATGGTTGTGATACTCTTCGCGGCGCGGTGTGGGACTGACCTTACTCCCCAAAGCTCCGTACAACACAACGAACGCTCTTTGGAAGTCACACCCAGCTTATCCTCGAGATTGCGAACAGACTTGTTCAATCGGTACTTTACGGCGTTGAAGGAGAATCAAAAAACCAACTGAATGCCGGAAGGATGGGGATTCACAGGGCAAAAATGAGAAGGAAAACTAAGAAGAACCAAATTGAAGTAAAATGGTACCCTAGTGACACAGCTTTGTTGAATACCGACAGAAAAAAATCGACATTTTTGTTTATAATAGGTTAGGGAGAAAGTTCTGAGAAAATGCTTGTAACTTTTTTGAGTGCCTGCCATTTTTTGTGTTTTTGGGCTCATTTAAAAGCGTGTCTTCTCCCGAGTTGATTGGTATATCACTTATTTACTTAATTTAAGATGGAGTTAACAAGCGAGCAAATTAGGTTGTTAATGATGCACGAGTGGCCACTGGGTTCAAACGCAACGGTGGCAAGTGGACGCATCAATCTGGCTTGGGGCGAAGACACAGTTGGCAAAAGTACGGTGTACAGGTGGCTCGAAAAGTTCGACGGATGTGAAGAAGTTGGGAAAATCAGATGCGTTTAAGTCGTTCAAAAGAAGTTGATCCCAAGATGTGCTTGAAGCTTTCAAAAAAAAAAATCCCTCTTTGACAACTCAGATGCTGGCTGATGACTTTGATTGTTACCACAAAACCATTGTGAACGTGTAATAAACGTGTGAACGTAAAAATCGGGTGTAGTAGGTGCATAAATAAAAGACTGGCTTTCAAATGAGCTCAAAAACATAAATAATGGCCTACACCCAAAAAAGTTTTAAGCATTTTCTTGAAACTTATTCCCCAACCTATTAATTTAGTTGAGAGTCGGTATAAATATACAATATAATAATATACAATATACGGTAATATATAAGAATACAAAAACTTGTTTAGCCAACATTCCGACATTTTCGTCTTTTTCAGAGCCAACTGATCCCAATTGCTAATCTACAAAAGTTCGTCTTCGTGATGTTATCCCTCGTCAAAACGATGGCTGATAAAAGTTTTCATGTCAATCTCTTGTCGGCTAAATCATCAGGTAAAATGTTGATTATTCAAGTCAACGTTCACTGAAAATCTGCCTAAATATGATTTTGAGGTTCCGCTATTTTCTAGTCATTTTATACCAACTGCAACAGGATGGACTGTCGATAATCTAAAAAAATTATCTCAGTCGACTCGCTGTCAAACAGCAACCCCGAGTAAAAGTACTTCACTTTAGTGATTCTTTGGTCACAAAATATGATTCTGTGTGAGTATAAGGAATCACAACGTGAGGATGAATATCTGTTGGCTTTCTATACTATTCAGTCGGCTCAGAGGAAGATGAAGACATCAATGTATCAAACGAATAAAATTGCTATGTCAACCTTCTTCGGTAAATTTTTTTAGATGTGTTATTCACTCATATCACAGTTTTCAACAGTGCGGATCCTAGTACCTAATATTCAATAGGACTCTCCGTTAAGGATTTGTACTCTCTACGGACTCCGCGGAATACTGATCAAGCAAATCTCTTTTCCATTTCGAGGATAGCGGTTATGGCGCTTGGTGGGACACTCGTTTCAAAAACGGGGAAAGCACTGATAAGAGGAGAGGAGGATTAATCATGCCCAGCCTCACTGATCTAGCGGACACGAGCCTCCATCCGCTAAGTTATCAGGACAAAATGCAGGATAGACACAACTCAGACAAAGTCACATAGTTAGATAATCGATCGTACATACATTCTTTCAATAGACTGATTTTCAAAAAGCCTCGTTGTAGAAATTTGTTTTCTTCTGAAAGACTATTTGAGTCTTTCTTGACAACAGCCACAAGTCATTGAATGAAAAATGGCAAAGACAAACTTCAACGATGTCTTGGATCTAACATGTATCCCCCTGTCTTACTATCAGTGGTGGTGACAAGTGGGTCGTGCGGTTATGATGAGGCGGACGAGGCCGCCAGACGTACGTAAGCCACAGACCTATCAAACTTCAAAAAAAGCTCAGAACAGTACTTTCAGTTGATTGTTTTGTAATCTCGCTCAAAATTGGCACATCCTGACAGCAAATTCCGAGCCTTTCATAAGACCTGTTATGACTTATAGAGTGCTAGACAGATGTCAGGCTTTCAACTTTATGGGTAGCAAGGTGCCTTTCGGTTCAGTCAATTCCTCATAAGGGGTATACCCCCAGGTATGGAAGAATCGACACCGAATTATTTGCACTCTGCGTGCGGTGAAAGGATCATTGGGGCGATCTCCTAGAGTGGTTGGTTTTCGATTGTCATTTGCTAGGCCAACGCTATTACGCCAGTATTATATACTGTCGTAATAGCGTATTTTATTGAATTCTTTGTTCACTTTTGATAGAATCCGTTTTCTTTCATTATTAATCGAGCCAACCTGTCATGAATTTGTTTTTTATACTTGTGTATATCAGTTGTGCTTAATTGTCGGTCGTAATGATCAATGTATCGCAGTAGTTGAACTGCGCAAGATGTTCGTATATATTTCCACCGTAATTTCCTCTCAAGAACATGCCAAAGCCGTTTTAAACGCGTCTATGGTGTCGAAAGTAATTAAGTGGATGGTTTTCTGATTATGGAGGCCACCTCTTACGTGCACTTTTGACCTTCAGTGAACATAGAGGTTAAAATGAAAGCGGGTTTTAGACAAAAGAATGAAAGCTGTATGGGTCGTTTTCCAGCCTTTCAAAGAAGTCACATCACATTGCAGATTCCAAACTCCACGTGTTCCTGTTCATTTCAACACTCCTCACAGCGCTCTGATATGCAGCAGCAACGTGGATTGATATTACAACCATGTTAAGATATCAGCGCACGATTCACAGGGCGCTTGAATGATGTTCTCCAGATTTTTTCGGCACTTGAGATGACTAGACATCTCGCGCAGCTCAGATCTTCTATGCATATTCCACTTCGTGATCCAGAAATGTTAATATCGATAGCGAAACAAGATGGACACGTCACATAATAAAAAGAACAGGCGACAGATGAACGCAAAGAACACAGGGGTGGACTCCAAAAAAAAAATTCGAGCTTCTTCTTAGAAGACCATCAAAAGTATGGGCGGATGTGTTTGTGGCACAATAATCGAGAAGTCGGCACTATATCACCAAGACCACATATTGGAGCAGTGTAGTGGTTATTGAATGTACTTAAATGAGACATGAAGAGCATATGTGGATTAAGAATTTCTGATGAACCTTTCTCACTGATGATATCGTCATCTTGTTGAGAAATACCATTGAAGCAGAGAGGATGACCAATAAATTTTGCAAGCCAAAATAAAGGAACTGGACTGTGCAGAAAGAAGACGAACATTTAGCTTATGTGGAACACTGTGGCGCCATCGCGAATAAATCAACATGGATGGTTTTAACCGCAAGAGCTACCTCATACATGCGCTACAATCATTTAGTGAACAAGCAAGACTTCTTGAAAAAGAAGCAGAAGAAAAAAGAAAGGCAGCATAATCTGCATCAAAGTCCCATAAAGAGATCACTGACCTACAAATGAACAATTACTGCGCTGGCACTTTTGCGCTTCAACAGTTTTCGCTCTATCATGCGGCAGAGACGACGCCTGACCACGTCAAGAGACTCGGCATCACTCAATAGTGCTTAAACGAAATTTTGAGAATTAACTGGCAGTACGATGTACAGTCGGAAACGCACAGCTCAGATCTTAGAAATCTCTGCCATTATCGGAGTTTAGGAGTGATTTTATGATTCCGAAGTACAGATGACCTGATCATGTAGTAAATGGAGTTCATAACAAGTTATCGAGTCGAACGATGCTGTGGATTTCAATAAGATGCAAGCATCATCTTGCGCGGCCATGTAAAATGATCAGCGGATGCATTCGTTCGAACATTAGCCGTTTTCATTTGCGGAAGGAAACAATTTCCGAGACGTAGATAAGATCTCTTGGACGTCACCATGCTTAGAGCAGACCACCACCATAGACTACATTTCCCAAGGCAAAAGCCAATAGAGATTTTTCTGAGGTCGGCATTATCAGTGACCACGGGTATCCAGGCATCCGAGTAAACAAGTATTACTCTGAGGTAGTTGAAAAATTTACAAGAAATAAGTGATTTCAGAAACTATTTTTATACATGTGTACCGGCTGTTTATTTCGTCATGAAACATTTTTCGCAACAAACCCTGAAATGAATCCAGTTCTCCCATCTGTTCTCATGCGTTATAGTTGTATCATCAGAAACTGTTTCTAAAGGATAAGAACTTACTCTCCATTGTTACTTCGGTGTCAAGAGCTACTGCTTTGCACTCCAGTGGTTCGTAGTTGATCCGTACATTGAGCTGACCCAAAATGTTCGAAATTATTGCATCAGAGAGCAGAGCACTACGACCTCGCTGTTCAAGAACATCAAGAACCTAAACAGTGATGTTTATCAATTGAATCAGTCCGTTTATAAGTGATATGAATAGAATTATACAAAGCTATTCGGTTGACTGTTGCTACGGGAGTGGCGATTTGTCAGAGAAGTAAAGCACAGCTCCTACTCCTTTCGAGATTTTGCAGAGGCACCTAAAATTCTACCTCTTCAAACTTACAGTTTACATAACGAGACGTGACACAAATCCCGTAGCTGCTTCTTTGCTTGTTGCAATGCCGGATACCCTTGCGCGTACATTGGCATCTCCACTGTAAGCCATGGAAACAGGCAAGGTAAAGCCGGTAACGGTGAAGCTCCTAGTGCTTGCTGCAAACGAAAATCGGCTACTTATGGAGCGTTGGCTTGAAAGATCAGAGCATCCTGTTAACAAGTTTATTACAGCCTCTTTTTCTTGTTCGCATATTCAAAATTCAACGCTTTCATCAAAAAATTTGGATTGTGTTAGCTACCCAGCTGTGTTGAAGTGCTAGACGCATTTGTTCTAATCAAAATTTTTTTTGTATTTGTAGATGACAGCAAGATCATGACATTTTTTCACTTATCACCTTGACCTGGTGGCATCACTCCACATCCCAACACTCTCGTGACGACGATTAGCATTGAAATCACACAGGAATGAGCAGTCGGGAGCCTTACCATTTTCGTACACTGATCACTTCTGGTGCCCGGAAAAATCAGCAATTGTTGCACACTCGTTTAACTCAACCCTTTATCTCTATACATCAAATCACACGTAAGACAACAACGAATTCGGGACTCAGCATTAAATGCCATCAACACCAGCGTAGCGGATGTTCTGTAACTCGTTTAATATTCAAGGAGTAGTAATGGTCTATAGCGCACTGTTTTCAGAGTTAAATTCTCTAAGGTGATTTCAACATCAATTCCTGTTATGAAGTATATGAAAGCCGGTTAACGAGGAGTAATGTATATCGAATGCTCGATGATAATGAGGTACGTGTAGGTGATCATTTGAGAGTAGTTTCATCAAGCGCTCAACTGTTTCGCGGCTCAAATTCAGTTCCTACCGAATCAAATGTATTGCTGCGTGATGAAATCTTGGTTTTTCCAAGAACCAAAGAAATCGTGGTCGAACGCTCCAGAAATGTTATTTTGGGACAAATTATGTTGAAGAAAACATCGACTAATGAGAACGAAACAAAACACTTTTGGCGGAAGATGCTTTTTATAGTAAATTCGTGTAAGGCTGAAGGCGCATTCTTAAAGCTTTGATGTTACTAAAATGCTCTGCTCTACAACACAACTACAAATCTTCATCAGTACATGACAACTATGGCTCATAGCCAAAAGACGAATTCTGCAACATTTCGCTAAAGGAATAAGAAACGGTCTAGGAATGCAATTCTTCCTATGTTCCATCTATCGATATCGAGAACTGAAGTGATGGAGATACGACTTCATTAAGACAGAACATTTTGTTGTGAAGCAAGAGGTTCTTCAGCTTTACTAAAGCTGCCCATGTGTAGATGGAGAATAGAAAGTAGATCCCCTATAAAGACTTCATTATGAGAAGTGTACAGTAAAAAACTTTGTTTTATCTGTGCATGATGTACAAACTGCGAAGAAATGACAGCGTCCATAAACGTCCGGAGCCAAGATGGGGATTGTGACGTTTGTAGCCACCCAATTTTTCTTATTCTCGTGGACCTTCTGATTCCTCCTCAACGTGGGCATTTATGGAGCGCTACCAAATCTTCGCAATTTGTAATCATGCACAGATATAACGTAATTTCTTACTTTACATTGCGTTTATTTTTACAATATTTGCAAGCTCCATAGTAATTTACCTCCTTTCTAGAAATGCACCATTGGAAAGTATCCTAGGAGTTCAAAATGAACTGGTGATGTTGAGCGATGTGCGAAACTACTGCGTCAGGTGGGACTTGGACTCGCAATTTACTTATCGGGAGCGCGTGCTCTAACCTGCTGCACTATCGATGCCTGTTTCGCCACCGCTCTTTCTATGTTACAGCGCATCAAACTTTCAGTAGCTAACCGTCAAGGGTTTGGTCTGGTAGTTGATATCGACCCAGTCACGCTGACAGAGATGGATAATCTATGATAAGAAAGAATTTTTTTATTCTTTCTACCAGTGGTATGATATTATGGACATACTCAACAATGTTAAGTGCTGTGCAAAACCGTTATGGCAAAACAGAAGTAGGGAACAGATTTGATTTTGAAATCTACGAGTGAAACATTGGAGAGTAGTCACACAGAAAATTCCATGGTTAGGAATGTATTACTAAAATCATTACGAAAATGTAAATAGATGCCACAAATAATGAAATAAGAAAATGAATACTGCCTGGAAAAAAAGTTTTGAGCCTATTAGAGATTGATATGTCAGTGGTGCTCTTACGTTTCCCGGCCGCCTCCTCACAGCCACATGCCCCACTAGTTATCCTTACTGATAATAGTAGCGGGGAAATATGTTAGATACAGACAACGTAAATTTTGGTCCAAACCAATTTCCACTCAATAGCTTACGGCGCTGTTATCAAGCATATAAACATCTCAGCCATTCGTTTCGAGTGTTTTCTTAAGACCACGCACAAATTTCGGTATGCCTGATAAAGATTTTTGAGTCATGTATGTGGTTTTTTATTGGGTAACATATGAGCCGATCCACGTGCTTCGGCCTAGACAGCCTCGTCAGTCGGGCAGTACCCTTCGCTCTTGGCCAATCGTCTCGACTTAAAATGGGGAATCTAAGCGTGGCTCAAAAAACACTTGGAGCAAATGGTATGGTATTTGTAGACACCAGACAAGAGCAATAGAGTGTGACGCTGCTATCTAGTGATATTTCCTCTTAATGGCACGTGTAAAATGTTCGCCGTTGCTAACTCTCTATAGGGACTGGGTTCCACCAAAATATTTGGCTAAGACGAAGGGTACTGCCCGACTGACGAGGTGTCAATGCAGAAACACGCAAACCTGGAACTATAAGTTGCCTTGTAAAGGGCCACGTATGGCTCAAAAGGTGATCATTAGGCATATAAACATCGTTCTTTTATTGACTGCTCTTTAACCGCTTTATATGCACATTCAAAATAATCTGGAAGGATGCTTTGAGGTCTTTAAGTGTTGAAATGCGAATGTCTTACGTACGTTGCGGCGTTCTCATGTGAGTCATCAAAGCTGTAACAGCCGTAAGTCATCGACCGAAGAGCGGTTTGAACCTTAGTGAGACTTTACCTCAGCCTAACATCTTTGGAGGATGTGGCTCTGCAGAGGCGCTCGAGATTGCTGAAACACGTAAGCCACTAACATGTCAACCTCAAAAAATTCTCTTAGACTATATTGAATGTTTGCAGCGAGTTCAAACAAGCAGCCCATTGATAGGCGATAGATACTGCATTGAAGAAATCACTTAAGTAACATTGTGCTGGTCAAAAGAATTCTAAATGGAAAATTTCTCTAGGAAGCATTTACTTCACTGCGCAAATTAAACTACAGTGCTCATCAACGTGACAAGTAAAATGGAGGATTCTATTCATTCTTGATATGTTAAAGAAAATTCTTTGATGCAGAACATAAAGTAAGAGTAGAGTTTTTCTATTTTGTTGATAAAACTTGAAAGCGAAGTAGGAGATATAAAATTCTCAATCCCTCAACGATTTCCTTATAGATGTTCAATAAAGCTGAAAAAGCGGCTCGTGTTGTTCCATCTGAATCCAAATCGCCGCACATTTTCTCCGCAACACACCTTGCATTTTCAAAACGATACTTTACTTAATCAGAGACTCAAAGTGACTACCGCAAAAATTCCTTAATTGACAAGTTCTCAGTTAAGAATGATACGATGGCTCAAAGTCTTTCCAGTAGCACATTGTCATTCAATTGTCTATCTATAATGGAGCATATAACCGTTTAGTTTGATACTTCATTTGTGTCGGAATAAGCTGCTGCTTTGTCGCAATTTCCTCATTTAGTTCAGTACTCAATAGTTCTTTTAGCAGTGTCATAACAAAAGCGGAGGCAGTACTACGTAGTCTATTTCAAACGCTTTGAGAGAAAAAAGTCGACGAAATACGCGACAATAGTAAATAGAACCTACATACGAAATCCTTTCATTCAAAAATTGATCATCGAAAGATAGTGCAACTAAAGTGCTATTAAGCGTCCAACTAAGTTTCCGAACTTGATCCAAAGGATTCAAGGATTCATATTTCCAAGTAGTCGAAAGTATCAAATAACATTAATTGAAGTATTCGTCGTCTGCTTGGATGCAATTATGGCAACGCTCCGGTAACAAATCAATTCCGCTCTCATAAAACTCAATAATCTTCGATTCGAACCAACCAGTAGATTCACGACGCAAATGATTGATGCGTCGAAAGTTTTTCTTGTTCAACCAGTGTTTCACTGATGGGAAGAGATGGAAATTGGACGAAGACAGATCTGGCGAATGGTAGTGATGATCTTCTTTCTTGTCTTCTTGACAACGTGCGGCTTTGCATTGTCTTGAAGCAAAATGACTTGGCGACAGCGGTTACGTAGATTTGCTTGATTGCAACGTTTCAGTTGCTGACGATATCGCCTAGCGTCGATGGTCTGGTCGGATTGCAACAAGTTTAATGATTCTGCCCACTTCGGCCCCACTAAATGATCAACATTGCTTTTGACGTAAATCAATTTCGGTGCTAACGTTTCTTGCTGACTTAGTAACAACCACTGATTCGGACGACTCTGGCTTCCGAAGAACATCCACTTCTCATCAATGGTGACAACTCTGTTCAAGATAGCGAAGAGCGGCGATGACGACGAAGATGAGCATACGCAATTTGCTTCCTTTTGTTCTTTTGAGCATGTGTGAGATCGGACGGAATTTATTTGCGCCATTTCCTTTCTGCATATTTCAAATCTACAATATGAGCGTGTAATTGATTTTTTGCCGGAGCGCTGGTAGAATTGCATTCAGGCCGACGGGGAATACTTCAATTAATTGGAATTCAATCATTTGACCGCCTCTTGCGGTGTTATGGTCTTACAATATACCCAATAATGTGGAGTGCTGTGCAAAAATGTTGGCGTCAGTCGGGATTTAAACTTAGATCTCACTCTTTCCGGGAGCGTATGCTAGCTCTTGCACCACCGATACTTCTACTTCTTATACTTCAGTTAATGTTATTTGATACTTTCGATTACTTGGAAGAATAAGTTTTTGAATTTTTGGATCAATTTCGGAAACTTAGTTGGACACTTAATAAGAAAGAAATCGACGTTCATCATGTACTTTTGTCATATCGCAAGCACTATATGAAGGAGTCTTTTTCTCTGAACAACGATGTTCCACTATACCACCATTGATCGCTTAAAAGCTTAAATCTCGGCAATTCCAATGCTATGCTTTTTTTTGGGAAAAGCCTTTTTGCTGCGTTTGAGCGGAAATAAAATTGAATTTTTCGTTCCGCTTGGCGGATTCTCCGCTGAACAGAGCTTTTCTCTTAATTGTCAGTAGTCATTCAGTAGCGGCAATCTTGACAATCAGCCAGCATTGTGCTTGTTTTTTTACATAAATCCTTTGCAAAGAAAGTGAAATAGAGTATGACACACGCCGGGCACTTGTTGTCAGTTAGATGTGTGAACACTTGTGTATCGATCGCGGGGGCTAATCATATGTGGTGTACGGTTCACTGGATCTAGGAAATTTCTAAAAATTTGACGAAGATCTAACTAAGACGTATGACTCTGACACACAAAGTTTTCTTTAGACCTTCATATGCGATTCCTGCAAATGCTAAGGCTGCTCAAGCTTCAAGTTATTAGCGGATGTATGAATCACTACTTTCTTCTGTTTAGCCGTTCCGAAGTGTTATTGATATCATTTATTGGATATTAGCGAAGCATACAACAATACAGTCAATAATGCAGCTTGACTATACAATATTCGAGGTGGCTAACGTTTCGGCGGGTCGCCTTCTTCACAGCCTGGAAAAATCATATTGATCCACCCTCCACTGTGCCAAAACCTCCATAATCCTAGCAGAAACCGTTAGAAAAGGAATTTTGGATAGCATAAAAAATTCAATTTTAAAACACTCACCGTTTTGATGTTTGGGTCTATCAATTATTTATTGAATACCAGCCGCTTAGTGTCAGTCCATCAGTGGGCTGTGCCTAACTCAGGTCGGAAAGATCAGCCTGAGGTATGGATCGAAGTCACGCGTGATTACGAGGCGCTCCTTTTTTGGCGCGAAAAATAGCCACCTCTAATGGCTACGATACGGTAGGAGCTTTCCAGGTCAGATTTAGAGGAAGTTCTACATCCCCAAACAACAAGTCTGGCAATAATAAGGTTCCTTTTCCTGGCGTTTTATCTCTAGCTAAACAAGCACAGCTATTAGAAGCTGCCTAAAAAGAGCAGGTTTGGGGAATTCGGTAGCAATAGTTGAAATACTCTCAAAAACATTAAAGCGTTAATTAGTCCGCAACCGACTGTATGACTGCCTTTGCGAAACCAATGACTGCAAAGTTTGCCCAAACAGCAGAGACGGCAACTGTATGAGCGGGCATAATTTACCTAATCTTTTGCGAGGCATGAGGCGATGAGTACATTGGCGAAACGGGTACTATTCCTCCGTGTAAAAGAGCACCTAGTTGGGTTACGCAACTCTGATCCGAAAACCCCGCCTGGCACGCATAGGGACCAAAAACATGCAGGAGTAATGTTGCGTGAAGTTCACGACCTCGCATAGGAATCAGAAACATCTGCTCACAAAACCTCAGAAGCCTTGTGAATACAATGCAAAGACCCAAAGATGAACGTAAAAGAGGAGTGCGTCGTAATCACGCGTGACTTCAAACAATACCTCAGGCTGATCTTTCCGGACTGAGTTAGGCACAGCCCACTGATGCACTGACACTAAGCGGCTGGTCTTCAGTTATTAAATGATAGACTCAAACATTAAAACATTGCGTGTTTAGAATGATGTTTCTACTATGCTATCCAAAATTCCTTTTCTAACGTTTTCTGCTAGGTTTATGGAGGTTTTGGCTTGGTGGATTGTGGATCAATTCGATCTTTCCTGCTTTGAAGAAGGAGATTAGCTGGAACGTTACACCTCGAATATTGTATATTCAAGCTCCATTAATGACTTTATTGCTGTATGCTTCGCTCATATTCAATGAATAATATCAATAACACCTTGGAACGGCTAAACAGAAGTAAATATTTATTTATCCAAACTATGTCCGAGGTCAATAGATAGTCGATCTTGGGATTTAGCGAATGTATTTAGCATTACATTGAATAGAAAGCCTGGGTAAACATATCTGTAAAATAAAATTTATTCTGCAATTGAAATATGAAAACACGAGACGTATCTATAAGATGGAGAAAGAATTTTCGAATAAACAACAACGACGTGTGCGATAACGCGTGCAGTGTGAGAGACACAGTTTTATTCTAGTCACAAGCTCTGTAAAGATGTCTTTCTGAATTTTAAATGTATCTTCTCAATTAACGAGATTTGAGCTTTCGAATGATTTCACTTGCCTATAGAAGAGCATTACCATTATTTCCATCAGACGCCCGAGCTTGTTTCTGTAGAGCTTTAAGAGGGAATACACAATACTTCTCTGCACTTCATTCTAAAACGAGCTTAATATGCCCAGATTGTGACAATCTTGGTACTGGAATTGGTTTGTTGCAGCATATATTTTCTATAAGAACTATCCTAATGGCTTGCTGCTATGCTCCAATGTCATTATAGATAGAGTAAAAAAACATTATTTCAGCATAAATGTAAAATACTATACTAGTCACGAGCAAACGAGTGTACATCATTCTGTGTTTGGTGAGTTTTTCACTGGACATAGAGTGTAAAACGTTCGTCGTCGCTATCTCTTAGTGTGGGGACTGGAGGAGCACCCACAGAGATTAGCAAAAGACGAGAAAGGGTAACTGCCTGACTGACGAGATCGCAAGGTCGAAACACGTGTATCGGGCTTTATAAGTCAGCCCTGTTTGACAGACCATTGACATGCGTGGCTCAAAAATGATTGCAAGGCATATTGAATTTTGAGCTGTGGTTTTAAGAAAACACTCGAAACGATAAATTAAATAATTGAAGCTCATAACAGAAAAAATAAGCCTTCCAAGTCCTGATCGCATGTCAGCATTTCTATGATCACACTTCACCTGGTACCCTATCTTTGGAAGTGACAATAACTAAGAACTTGAATTTTGATTTCACTGACATCAACACTGGGCAGTAAATGAAAACTCAAAATTTAATTTCATAACGTTAATTTGTGTGGATTGTTGTATGGTATTCTACTAAGGTTTACATAAGCGCACCATTTTGAGTGTTGAAATTCTGAAAAATGTTACAGCTGTTTTACCTTGTGTAAACTTTCTTCGTTGTCGAATAAACACTTCACTTACAAATTCACTTAATTGGTGTACTGGGTCATTTTTCCATATAATAGTACTATAGAATACAATATGCAAATTCCTTTGTTCTTTGAAAGTGTGTTAACGACGTTATTCATTGATATGTTTTTTTTATATGAAAAAATTATTTATATGATGGTTGTTGAAGGACTTTAGGGATGACGGCTCTTGCACCCGAGAAGCACCACTTCCTTACATTTGTAAAGTTGTGAGCTGCATTTAGTAATTTAAAGTGATAATCTGACGGATCATCGGAAGAGTAAGGTGGAGGTGAGGACAGATCCCCTAAAACCTCCCACTTCAGTTTCTAAGACGTCTCCTATCCCTCTAGCAACATGAAGTCAAGCTTTATTAGGCAGCAAAGTTCGTACCGTTCTGGTTTGATATGGTGCAAAAAAATTGCATGATCTCGATATCGTTCGATTACACATTTTCTTGGGGATACTATGTTATACAACTTGTCTGCAATTATATTGAAATGGGGCCCCTACAAACTGCATTGACCTGGTGCGTCGCTTCACTCAAGCGAAAATGTTTCAATTACAGCTCCGCTTCAAGTATAGGCAAGTTGTATACCAGAATTTGTCGCAAGAAAATGCGCTTTTGAATGATACCGAATCATGAAATTTCAATTACTTTTGGTTAACAAATCTGCTAAGTAAATCTCCCCTGGATGGCGTTGAGTATAAAAAACGTCATCTTCAATGTCCTATAAAATCACCATCTGAAATATCTGAAAACTTGCAGTTTTTTTTCATTGAGTACTCCAGAAGAATAATGAACCACGCGGCGCACACTAATCGGTTTTCATTTTACAGGCAGAAAGTCTTTCTCTCGTTACGAATAATAAATAAGAAAGGTTACCAAGGTACGATCCGAGCCGATTTATTCAACCTGCAACAAAACACAGGCCGCTCATCTGAGGAATGTTCGCGCTAGCATTGGCTTAGATGTACTTGAAGACTGTATCCTCAACCATGGGTCAAGGTAAATCACCTGTATCACCTGTCGCCCCGCTGATCGCCGAGTGACTGGAGCGGGCGCCAGCATCAGTTCATCTACCACTATCGCGTGCAAGAGTATCTCAGTGGATCCTCTTCGCTCTTGGGATTCGCTGAGCATCATATCTTTTCCTATCGCTTTCGTGAAGGAATCGGGCCAACGGGACAGTAGTCTTCTTTAGAGTGCTTGATATTCCGAAGAATCTAGTCGGTAACGGCTCTCGTCCGTCGAGAGTCGTTGAAGCGCATGACGTGTCCGGTGCACCTTATTTTCGACATATTGGCGTGTAGCTCGGCGTCTTGGCTCTTCGACCGTTGACGTAGATCGGAACTTTGGATCCGTTCCCTCATTTGCGAGGCACGGGATACTCCAGCATCGACCTTATGACTGCCCGTTCAATAAGGCCAAATGACCTTACATCCTGCTTAGTAGCGACCAGGTTTGTGCTGCACATCAAAGCAGGGATAACTGTCGAGCCGAAAAGATGAGCATGGAGACGGATTTTCTTCGTTTTTCTCACTCGCTTTCGATGCTGTTAAGCTCTTCCTAATCCTCTCGGTTTTTTCTGCTCAACTATGGAGCTAGGTCGTTCATTATGTTGACTTAACAACTTAGATAGACATGATTGGAGCACTCGGAGATGTCCATTTAGGTGAGCGTGAATGAGACATTCGAAACCCATCAGTTTCTCATAAACATCGTTTTCTATAGATCTGATGAGACCAATCATTCCAAAACAGTTGTCAAACTCGGTCAAAATTCGCTCCCTCTGGTTATGCTTAGAGTAATGAGGACAAAATCATCAGCTAAGCAAAGATGATTTAATTGCCGTCGTCGATTTACACTTTCATATCGTATTCCATATGTTCGCATGACATTTGGGAAGTGACAGTGAATAATTTTGACAAGATAGCATCGCCTTGTCGAATCCCTCTTTTTACACTGATATTAATATCACTATAAAATGGCTAATATTTTGGTTGTGAAATCTCTATATAACTCATGAAGTAACTCATGAAGGATCGTTGTATACCGTAAAGGGGCACCCTGAATCTCCGGTCTCTTATAATAGCCTCTATTTCCGCTGAATCCAAGGCTTTCTTCATCTAAGACATAGCGGCCTTTTGCAATCTCGTGAAATCATTGAGTCTTGTGATCGTGTGAGTATGATCTTTGGTACTGAAACTTTTTTCGGAACCCTACTTGTGCGCATGACTGCCCTTCGTCCACTGTTCTGCCGATATTGTTTAGGGTGATTGGAGTAATAGTTTACAGATGACGGACAGCAAGCAGATTGGGCAATAACTTCCTATATCGTAGAGGTCTTCGTGTTTGAACAAATACACGGTCTTGTTGGCTTTCCATTGACTGAGAGTCTCGCATTTTGACAGCCAACGAATGAAAAGCTGAGCCAAAGTGTTGATGAGAACAGGCGGTAGGTTCTCTAGGTGTTCTGATCTTATCCTGTGTGGACCACATGCTGTTCTATTACTCAACAATAATATTTCATGCTGGATTTTGGAAGGAAGAGCGAGTGGAGCAACAAATTTTTGCTCTTTCATTTCATATGATGGTAAGAGGTTATGACTACTGAAGCGATGCGAGTAAAAACCGTGGATTATTTGCTCCGTTGCCCTTCTAGAAGCTGTAATTGTCCCGTCAGGGCGTCGGAGTGCGATATACCGGCCTCATAATTGGCGACGCCTCACTGGGCTTTGCAAATGCTCTTACCACCTTGTGCCATGACTACTGCGCGTCTCTCTTCGAGAAATTCTTTTATCGCTCCTCTGCAGCGTTTCGCAATTTCGGACGCAAGGGTTTGGTTGCCTGCAGCTCGTGCGATTCCTCGCTGACGTATCAGCTCGAGTGTCTGCGGAGACAAGCGTCTCTTTGTGACTTTAGGACTCTCGGCTTCCATAGTGATAACGTGAAGATGTTGAATAAGCCGATCGTATTCTTCGTCGATGTTGTCAGTATCTGCATCTTCCCAAGAGCTCTTTAATGACTTGAATATATCCAGTCTGATATAGCGTGGACTAGGGACAAGGGCGACATCGATCAGACAAAACCTTGGATTTACTAAGATATGGTTTATTGTTATGTGTACTCTCAATTGAGAGACTCCCATGCCCAACGTTGAGAGCAAAGCTTTTGGAAATGTGAGTGACCTTTGATGGTTTTGGTAGCCGTGATAATTCAAATATCCTCTCACACTTTCATTCCATTCTAGTTCGTGGGTTCCAATGTGACGTTCTTCAGAGGTTCTTCTATGTTCAATTTTCGCGTTAAATCTACAACAATTACTTTGGAGAATGAATGGTCTTCTTTGAAGAACTCTTCGTCTATATGGGAGGCTTCGACTTCGTCTTCACCATTGCTTTATATTGGTGCGTAAGAATGCGTAAGAAACGAAGACGGGCAAAACCGGCATTGATGCACAACGTGCAACTGTAAGCATCAGATACGAGTTGATAGTTGCTCAAATGAGTCAGTGTTTATGGTCAAATTCGATTCAGGGAGAACACCAACACACCGACACCTCTGCGATCGCAAGTTCTAAGAAACACTTTTTTTTTTCCGATGCTATGATTATCTTGAAAAAAAAAGGCGTCTCTCATCTCAGCCAGGTCAATGACGTCGTGCCTTATCTCTCTGACTAGAATCATTGGAAATGTGCATTTGATTCGTGGTGCAAGTGTTCGTGCGAATAGTTACAGATCTCCAATTTAGTCCGTTTTGATTTTGGCAGCTTAATTTGGTCCTGAGATTTTGGCAACCTCTCCTTAACGATTGCACCAGAGGCTCTTTCGAGATCAAGCGAATAAGCGCTATTTTTATTGCCGATTCTAGCGTGTTTGTTACCCATACTATAGCTTGATAGGCTCTGAACATGGGGCTGGGTAATCACAATTAGCTTGACCGCCTTTCTTAGAGATTTAAGGTAAATACTGCGGCTTATTGCTACAAAACATACTATATAGAACATTGGCTAGTTACGCGTGACGTGGTGAAAATGGTTGAAATTTTACTCTGATCAGTAACCGTCCTTTAGCACAACAAAATTTTCACTGATACATGAAAGAAGGACTCACTCATCAATTTACAGAATTGTCATTTGAAATACGGCAGCTTGAGCGTACCATTGCGAAAAAAACTTTTACTCACTGTTTACCAGGTAAGGGATCGAATTCGTTGCGGAAAGCGTTTACGTTTGCATGTTTGTGACGCTATGCTAGTGATCGGAGTTGCGAGATTTCCCTCAATTCCAATCGTTAAGAAGAGCTCTCAGAACTGTGCTACTTCCAGGTATAATATGAGATGGAAGGATGTCAGAACTTAAAGTTAAATATTGTAATTTTGCATGCTTAGAATTAACAACCGCACTGAATTTTCAAATTGAAAGGGGTTTTTTTGCGCATCGCAGTCGGACCCTAATCGCATGCTGCAGTCGTAGTCGATTTTTACTTCGCCACAGTTGAGTTAAAAACAGACTTTCCTCTAATCTGTCTGAAAATTAGTAGTATTATTCTATCGATAAAATAATGAGGTTCACAAAAGAGGGGAGGTTAATTCAGTGAATGTTTGAGTGTAATTCTCAAGGACTAAATAATTCATAAGTGTTCACAATTCAGCAGTACTATGCATTGTGCGGCGAAAACGAATAATGATCAAAGAGCGAGCAGTGCAAACAGCGGTTCTGTATAAAAAAAGCACTGAAAGTGAGGTTGCTTTGTCGTAACGGTGCTCCAGGATTCGACTCCAATTACAGTAGCTTACATTGGGAGAAGGAGGAACTGCTCCGAAAAATGGAGAAAGAGTCCTAAATTTGCTCGAAAAAAGTTTTCATCAACCTCATGCTAGATTATCATTCAAAAAAGCATACTGAGAATTACTGCGCTCTCTCTGCACGTGAACGAAAAATTGAAAGCACAGTCAATGCTGTTGAAACATCCGCCTTTCGACAAGAGATATATGACCGCTAAATATAGCTGAACATGCAGCTTTGTATAGTTTAGTTGAAATGCTGGGAAACGAGCGGAGAGACTTCCTCTTCCGCTTTATCATGACACTGTGTTGGTCAGGAAATTTCAGTCAACAGAAAAATCATCAAGTTATTCAGAGATTGCAGCAATTATTGATTTTCTAAACAATGTTCCTGCACCAGAAACACTGCGAGTGCTATGCCACCATAATCGGTCAAGTCGATGACTTGTAATTTGGCGCACTTTTAAAGCCGACCTTTATACAACCACGGAATGATCAATCAGCAACACTTACACTACTAAAATGACACAAGCAGCTTACTAGAATATGGAAAAGAATCCTTAACACCCCCAAAAAATTTAAAACTTCATTTTTGTTTCATACAGTATCGCTTATTGTAAATTCATGGAAATATTTTTCATAAGAAACTCTCACATCAACGCTCGTTGTACCGAGTCTACTATGCATTAGAGGAAAAGTGCCCGACATTAGGAATCGTTGGAAGCGCGCAGTTTCAGCAAGACAATGCCCTCACCTGCAAAGAAGATAAAGAAAAGTTTGATGGATTCGAAGGAGTCGACGTCTGGCCGCACCCGGCCTGCAGCCCACATGCTGCGCCGTCCGATAATGGTCTTTCACGCGTAGTGAAACATTTTCTGCGTTGACTCCTATTTGAGACATTTGATCATGTTGTAGAGAGATGTCAGGAATTTTTTGATTCAAAATCTGGAGAATGGTATATTGGCCAGATCGGCGAGCTTGCAGATCGTTAGGAGAAGATCGTGGATAATGATTTTCCTTATATTGAGGGATAGTAATTGCTATTTCCAACTGAATTTATGCATAAACCTTTAATTTTTAGAGGATACCAGAGAACTTTTTTCTCAACTTGAACAACAGTGTTTTCAGGCAGCGTTTTAACATCTTCGTCAACTTCACTTTCTAATACAAAGAGTGAACAGACAATCACCGTTTGACTAAGTTTCCTTATTTGACGGGGTCCCCCTACGGCGGCTCTTATAGCATTGTCCGCTGGTGCAATTTCATTGAGGCAATCTATCCATCCTAGGTTCCAAAATCACTTTCGAACCTCATTATTTTTAATCACATCAAATTTTGGGCGAAAATTAGTTGACAAAGCATCTCTATCGTAGCTTTCATTAAACTCTCTCAAAAACTAATGCTTTATATAGTTTATTGAGTGGCATTGCTTAAAAGCGAAAATAAGGAGCTAAGGTACCTACAACGGTCTGCTTGATCAAAGAGATTTTATTTAAAAGGCAGCACCCTTTTGGCACAAATTGATAGCAAAAGGTATTTAATATCTGTACAGAGGATTATCAGTGAGGCGGAAAGTGCAGGGTGGCGCAAAAGGAACCATAACGCTTTCGGTGAATTCACCTATTACAAAGCAAAGATGCTCTCCTTCACAGGGGCTACCGAAGCATTAAATATCAAATCCTTCTGCAATATGATAATTTACGCTTCCATTGTGCAGTGATCTAATTCAGGGCAGTTATGGACAATTTTAACAAGTTATCATACGAGCAAAAACAAATCATTTGAGAGCATCTATTTATGTGGACTACTTCAACTTCGGTATTATTGATTAATAGCGTTTGTTTCAGTATTGGCTGAATGGTCAAGGAACAACTATTCATTGATAAGAACGGGACCCAAGGAAGACGGTTTTCAATATAGACGCAACAGTATTTGCACTGAACTGAGGTTTCAAAAGAAGAGCCTCTAAATACAACATAAAATACTTTCAGAAGTAAAATTGGTCATAAGAAAATATTTTAGTTTCGGCAAGTAAGTCGAGTGTTCCGTTTATGGCTGGAAGCACATTAACTAGGTAATGATTGGGAGTCATGAGTGTTCTTCACTTTTATTAATCTCTTCTCGAATGCTTTGATTGCCACGACATCTTATTTTCTTTTTTTTTAGTTGCTCGCAATTGACAAAAACCGAACGTGCACAAAATCAAAAGTCATTTAAGCGAAATCATAACAGTCTAGTATAATTTCATAATCAGTTTCGTGACATTTATAGCAGTTCATATGTAATAACGCTCTAAGACAATTTCACTCATAGTCTCCGATGATACAGCCTTGTAGAATAATGGTGGAATTTCTGCTTATTTTCCTTATGCCCAAACATTTCCCATTCTGCACTATAAATCACATTGAAATATGATAGTAAGCCAATGTGAAACGCATATATATATATATATATATGTATATATTATACATATATATAGATATAGGTATAGATATAGATATATATGAAATGCATGTTGTATGGAGATCAAAAACCGTTCTAGGATATCGGGAATTGATCGATATCGTGTCCTGCTGTGAATGAATTTGTGGAGTACATTGTGACAACATTTTTTAAGCCTTTACACCTTCAGTCATTTCTATAACTGTTTTGTAATAAGTAATTGTGAATTGTTTCTTCTACCACAGCACACGAAGGATTTCTTATTGAAAATCTCCTGATTGTCGTCTTTCTTTCTGTTAACAGTCGCTATATGAGTAAGCTATTGATCACTTTAATGAACAGAAAAAGCTAATGAAATCGGCGCTAGGATGTGTCTCATGAGTCAGGCATTCTTACTAACTCCTCACTAGAAGTGATATTTTATTATATCTTTCATATGGCCTGAAAAACGAGTTTTGTAAGAAGACTTTGGGATATTTGAGTGATTCTCCTCTGAAAACACTCGCTAATAAATTTCTTCTGCATTGGATCAAACTCGCTGGTCTAGTACAGAGTTCTGATACAGTACATAGCGAATGGTGTGGCAAAACTTGCTTAGCGCTTAGCAATTCAACTAAAACAACAAGGAAGTGCTCGTACAGAATTCATAGAAATTTCATGACAAAGGGCAATAATGGTTTAGAGCGCCATTGAATTTTCGGCGTGATTATCAACAAAACAGACAGAAATGGAGTTTACTACTGTTTCTAGGGAAGACTGCTGAATTTGGGAGTGAGTGGAATCTCTAGCTTCATACACTAATTTTATCATTACTGTAAAGCGACTTTACACTGACAAAAATATATTCGAGAAAATTTTTCACTTCGCTTGACGTATAATCATCAGTCTTTTACTCAGTAGTGTAACTCCTCGTGTGCTGGTAGGCATTCTTGGCGAAGTGAAGGACTAGTTCTAGCCAGCAAATACTCAATGAAATTTTGGGATAGCATAAATGTAAATATCGAACATTTAACTCAAGATAACATTCAGACGATATTTGCTTCGAACGATTTTGGCCTTTGTTTTTTGGGAAATGTAACAGCTGCGGATCAACTCTACCGGTTATTCTCACAAGAGCGCCTCGGTCATTAGAAAAAATAAGATTAAACTTCATTTCAAACGTAACTTGAAGGAATACAAAAGAACTTATTTAATGGTTAGCGTCTGTCTGCTTCCGTGAAGAAGAAAATCTCTTTCCGATAAGAAGCATGCACTGACCTTCTATTATTGCGCGAACGAGGCCGATTTAGCTAAAACAAAAAAAACACTCTGATGTGATTGTTATGTTTGTCAAATGACTCTACCGTTTTTCTTTTGTTTCCACGGAAAATATCAGAATTCAAAGGCCTAGACACAATTTGCCAATATATTTTCTGCGTATCTGTTTTTTCCAAGTGGAGCAAGTTTTGAAAGCGCGTATTCAAGTTGATGTATATATTTTTGAACAAAATATTTTCGATCTGGGACTTAGTCATTTATATGGAATCAGTAAAGAAATGGACGCTTTTTTGGTACTCACCGCAAAGAAGCATCGGTTGTGTAAAATTTGCTAACTTGTAATTTGAATTTGATAATTTTCAAGTGGTATTCTGAGTGTTGCAATATTGAGAGACTATGGTGGGCAAGATAAGACCGTCCCAAAAACCTCCCCACCTCAAGTCTCTTTTATGACGTTTTCTGATCGGTTATTTCCACATAAAGTCGGGCGTCGTTATCATGCTATGCAGAAACTGCATAAGCGCTTGACGGTTTTTCGTGTTTTTTGTTGTAACGCCCATTAATTTCGCTAGATGAAACGTGAGCGGATTAGATGTTGCGTATCCGTGGGTTCGAGCCCCCAACCGGCAGTAATCCGCACAATTTGTTGCCGTAGCATCCTCTAGCACTCACATGGTGTCTAACTAAAACATCCATATCACCCAACCAAGCATTCCATGCTATAAGCGGTCAAGGACAAAAAGAATTCCCATTGTTCTTAAAACATTTATTTTTTGGAATTAACTCATTTTGCAGGATCTCAGTATAGTTTCAGATTGCGGGCGAGTGTTCTCTTTGCGGATGGACGATTCTGGCTATACACACCATCGCCTCAACTAATTATGCCCTATCAATTATGGACACACGTTGTCGGCTCTGACAGCAAGCGTGCACATATCATCTTTGGTGGCCCGCCGTCTTCAGCTAGCATTTTCCCCTGTAACACCATTCGTTTGTCATGGTAATAGTTCAAGGCGAATTTATTCTCCACGATAGTAATTCTCTTCTTTTCAAGCGAGTGGTGGAGCAAGTTATATACCCCTTCATAAGGATGTTCGCACGAAAAATGGCCCCAAAACCACCATACAAAAATCAAGCAATTTACGTGATTAACTTTGTTTTAACTTGAATGCTACAAAAATAAAAGTTTGTACATAATTCCCCCGGTAAGACTGACTACGCTATATAGATCCTCGTAATTCATGGGCATAGTTGTGAATAAAATGAGTATTTTTCTTTGACTGTTTAGGATGGCACGTGTTCCCGTAGGACCCGTTTGCGGAGGAGGTGGGTTATTGATATTATTTGATTGTAATTATTATCGAAGCATATCAACAACCAATACATGTTAGTATTCGGCAGGCTTGGAATATACATATATTCGAGGTGGCTAACGTTTCGGGTTTTGCGGGTCGACCTTCTTTCATTGAGCCTGGAAAGATCATATTGATGCCACAAGGTACGCACTGAAGTCCCAAGCGAAACCATCCATACAAACCCTAGCAGAAAACGTTAATAAAAAGGAATTTTGGATGACCTGGCATAGTATAAACTTCACTTTGAAACATCTCACCGTTTTGATGTTTTGGGTCTATCAATTATTCATTCAAGACCAGCCGCTAGGGTCAGTGCATCAGTGGGCCGTGCCTAACTCAGGCCGGGGAAGATTACTCTGATGTATGGTCCGAGGTCAACGCGTGATTACGAGGCACTCCTCTTTTTGGTTCAGTTTTTGAGCCTGCTTTGCTATGTATCCAAAAGGCTTCTAAACGTTTTTTAACGCGCAGTATGTTTTCAATTCGTGTGCGAAGATCGTGAATTTTGACGCACGAACATTGCTCTTGCATGTTTTTTTTGATCCTAATGCGTTGCCTAGGCGGGGTTTTTTCGTCCAGAGTTGGGTAACCGAAACTAGGTGATCTTCACACGATGGAATGGTGGTTTACCTTCTCATTAATGTGGACTTAACCCTTCATGCCGCATGCCTCGCAAGAGAATACGTAAATTGTACCCTGATCTCATGCAGTCACCGTCTCTGCCCGTTTTGGACAAACTTTGCAGTCATTGGTTTTGCCAGAGAGGCGTCGTACAGACGGTTGCGGAACTAATTGGCGCTTTAGTGTATCCTTTGGCGGTTATTTCAACTGTTGCTACCCGAATTATCCAAACCTACTCTTTTTAGGCAACGTTCAATAGCTGTGCTTACTTCATTGGAGATAAAAAGCACTAGCAAATGCATGGTTTT
>JAHQIW010003344.1:0-41676 GCA_019055375.1 Parelaphostrongylus tenuis | reverse complement strand
GTTATTTAAGGTGGTCGAAGTGTGATTTATGAACTGATATTAAACGAATTATATGGCGCTCTACAATATATCTTGGGCATTCTTCAAATTATGCGCCACCTTTTATTCGCATTTTAATACCTAGAATACAGCATCTTTGCTGTAATAAGACATCAAAACATTCAATGTGGTTCGGACGACATTTCTTTCTGGAATTGATCCCGCAAAATACGTCGAAGAATTTTTCCTGACGATGACTTCGGAATGACCGAAACGAAGGCGACACCGCCGGTGAGGTGCTTGTGAGATGTAACCTTCCCTGAACTATAATCGTGCTTTGCAATGGAACAGTGGATGTCTATCATCCATCATTAGTGTATGATAAGTGGCTCAGCTAAGAATAAGTAGATTTGAAGGTTAAGGAAGAGAAAGCTCTTGGCGTTGATTAATGCCTGGTGGATGCGCCGTGCATTAATCTTTGATTTTCAACTTCGTTTGAGGTGACTGAATGCATATCTTGCCTTTACAATGACTCGCGGTGGCCTCCCGCTGAACCGAGTCAGTGCTGCTTATCCTCTCAGACAAGCCTGAGACCAGTCTGATATCAGCTTACCTACCACCAGGGGGATGGATGGCTTGGTGAGCCATGAGCGCGAGACCAAACCATTGATCTGTGAATAATTATAATAGCAGAAAGTAAAAGTTGACATGGCAGAGACCAACAATTCATTTTTCACATAAGAAGTCTAAGAGCATCAAAGCTTCTGGAACCGTCACCTTTGCTACGGATTGAATTTAGCACCAAATTGGTAGTTCTTCTTCTGAATGCATCTATATTAGTTCAGTAACTAGGTGCAAAATACATCAGACGAAATATATCAAAGTTCTTTATAAACTGGGATGATGACATTGCACACATTTTTTTCTTGTAGTAGTTCCTTCTAAATACTGAAATTCTAGCACTGCTAAAGAACACGGAGGTTGTTAGAAAACTTTTACATCAGTGACTTTGAATTTTTGTAGATACTGAAGAGCTCACCATGAATAAAACGCTGCACAACAACCTCCATGAAGCTTTCGTTGGTCCGCACAACGTACGCTCTGGGTATTTCACCGTGCTTTCCATCTGGCACGCCGATCACGGCAGCATCACTGATGTCCTCATGAGATAGTAGAATGTCTTCAAGCTCGGACGGAGCCACCTGCAATAATTTGAAGGAAGTGATAAGGATAAAGCATTTGGCGCTGATCAATGTTTTGTTGGTTCAGTTGCCAAGAAACTAGAAAAGTTATTTGATCAGCCATAAAATGAACACCAAGATCAATAATATACGACCATTTGTTGAGCAAAAATTGTTTGTCTTCCTCGCAAAAAGAATAAGGTGGAGATCAGAGAAGTCGGTGAGGTCACTTTTGAGCTGTAGTCTTCGAATTTTTCCCCCTCAGACGCAGTTTCAGGACGCGAAACAGATAGCAATGCGATGGAGCATTATCAGGGCTCTACGGTAGATGTGATGCCGTGGTTCAATCCGTTTCCCTAAATATATCGAGTCGACTTTGCAATGCGAGATCGAGCATTATCCTAGGAAAGGGCGAGACTGAGTAGTTTCGGGCGCTTCTCTCGTACTGCGCGGCCAACTTCCGGGCTTCTTCTCCGATATCGACACTGATTATTTGCATGTTGCCAGGCAGTTTCCAATACGGCATTCCCTGCCAATCCCATAAAAGCGAGACCATAATCTTTTGAGTTTGGCACTTAGGCTTTAGTTGATCTCATGGATCATGGTCGCGAAGCAATAGTAGCCGTGGCGCATTTTGTTCTCGTATTACACCCAAGGGTCATCTCCAGTTAAAATCAAGCGAAAATAGTCCTGCCTGCGCTGTCACAGTGGAAGACTTCTACAGATGGTAACGCAGAGCAGCGCGGTTGTGAGGTCAGTGCATGAGGTGTTCATCAAGACAATACTCTGCATTAGACCAAAAACTTTACAAAACGGACCATGGTGCTACGATGGTACCCAAGTGTCTGGTAGAGCATTCTCCGACATACCACAATCTTTGGCAATGACCAAATACTAGATAGAAAAATAGAATAAAATAGTAGTGTGTGATGCGGGTTAAGTTGAACTACTGCGATACACCTGTCCTTGCGTTTTTTGAGAGTGCAGAGTTCATTTTTCAAATAAGGATTTACATGACAACTAATGTCTACTATTGCCTCCATGTTATGTACAAATCCGGATGCAAGCCAAATCCGGTGCCTCTGATAAACGGTCTCAAAGCGTAGAACAACTCCTCTAACATCTTCATTCTGCATTGATGTTTCTAACGACACGTCCAACAAATGACACAGAGTGATAGGGAGTGTAGGAACAAATACCGACTCGTCCTCTATCAAACGTGTAATGATTCCGTTTGGTTACCGATTGCATATGATTGTTGCTGAAAATCGTCATAAACAACTATCCCGAGCACCCAACGACTCACAGGTGTTGTTAATGTTCCGTCCTCAGAATACTCTTCTGAGGATGTTGGCAAGGTGGATAGACAAACAACGCTGCTGCCTAAGCTATCATGGGTCCGTTAACATCTCATTTCTAAAAAACAGTTCTAGTGTCAAGAACGTCTGAATCGACTCACCTGTAATCCTTTCACTTTGATCAATTCTTTTAGCCGATCAACTATGTGCAATTGGCCTTTTTCGTCCAAGAAACCAATGTCACCTTAAAAATAGCGGTGTCTTTCCAGAAAAGAAGCACGTGCTCTTATTATTCTCAGCACAAATGTTAACTCATCTGGAAGGGATAGCCTATACAGAGTACTGCGGAGCAAAATCTAACAATAACTTGTGAATAGATGTTCTAATGAGTTAAATTACCAGTTTAAGCTGGAACATGGATGAGAACACGAAATTCTACAAAAAGGTCTTCCTCATTAAGTGAACATTTATTATGAATAGTCAGTGAAATTCACCTGTATGAAGCCATCCTTCACTATCAATCGTTTGAGCTGTTGCATCTGGGCAGCCCAGATAACCCTTCATGATTGTCGGGCCTCTGATACAGACCTCTCCTACTTCGCGAATAGGAAGTGCTTCTCCAGTTTCCGAAGCTATCTACATGACTGTTTATTTGGCCCTCTTATTGGAATACACTCTCGAATTAATATTCTTCTAATATACGTACCTTTAATGCACATTTCTCGCCCTGTGTTTTTTTTTTTGCTCGTGACGCATTATTCTATGCTTACTAGTAATGTTTGTTTCGCGGATATGTGGTTAGATGGGAAGCCAATTAAATCGATTGTGTTATTTGGTTTAAAATGGGTTTTAGGCAGCGCAGAAGGCTCAATATTCTAAAAATGCATTTGGATTGAGGATTGGTGAAGAAAGAAAATTACAATAGTGTTTCGGGAGATCTTTTGAGGAGAACAGGAGCTTCGAGGTTGAGACGCACTTTGACCTATTATTGGAGGTTTTTAGAACGCCGACTATTCGGCAATAGCTTGACTTACAAAACAAATTGGATACGTGAAAAGCTCGATAGGTTGGTGCTTCATGAGATGAGTGAACACCAAAGAACGTCATCATCTGGAGGGTTTTTTTTTGCACAAAACAAAAGCGACGCATTTCTCAATCGTATCATAACGCATGAAAAAAAACTATTAAAATGGATGAAATGCATTAGAAAATTCGATGTAATTACTTAGATTCCGTCAGTGGAAGAGATCCAAAATTTTTGCGTTTTCTATGTCACTCAATGGGTCTGACATCACTCGGCATGTGAGAAAACCATAATGGGCTGGCTCCTTTTGAGATTTTAGATCGGTAGCATAATGCCTAGCAAGTTGAAGCAGGACGACTATCATTTCTTCTATTGTTTTCAGTGCGTTACCTGAACCTCCCAGTACTATTATCTCTCTTCGAGCGTAGAGACGGCCGAAATTGAATTATCTCTCTAACAAAGGAAGAAAAGTCCGGTGTTGTACCGTGGTTTGTTCTAAGCGAAAGAAATGTAAATACTAAGTAACCCTTTCACGACACTGTACACTTTTTGTATATACATTCCTTTGGTCGAAACTTTTGAAACTGATTAATTTAATTTCCAATCCCTTTCAAGCTCATTTCTTATCTTGTAGACCAAGTAATAGTATAACAATTTCAAAGAAAATTCGCTGCATCAGAACCAGTTGCTAATTAGTAAATCAATATTTTAATGCGATGCCTAGTTACGATGTAACTGATTCGTCGTTAAAGAGTTAAGAGAATGAGTGGACATAAGAAAATGAGCATAGAAAAACAAAACGCTTCTTATTGGCTAATCGGCGGCGATGGGTTTATAAATCGCGTGGTATCTCGCTGATGTGGAAACAAATTTTATGGGAACTGCTGCGTCAGATATTCTTCTGATACAACCCTAATGCGCCCTTCCATGATTTTGGAAAAAAAAACGATAAGCATGGCTGAAGTGCAATACTCAGAATTATTTACTCCATTACAACCATACGAATTACCGTATGCGCTGATCCTCATAAGTAAAATTGAGGGGAAAAACATCAGAACAATAGGAAATTGATAAATTATGGATTCCTCGTACCTTTTGCTCAAGAGTTGAGACTAGCATTCCGACATTACTGAATTCGTCTCTTGAGTCGAGTGGTGGAAAATGCGTTCCTTTACTGCATTCGGTCAATCCATAGGCTGATTAAATCGCTTTTATTGTCATCACATATTATCGATGCTTTTTAAAAAAAACCACCCAAACCACAGATGGTGATATGATTAGAAAGGCATGTATTCTCTCAGCGGTGTAACTGATGATAATCGAATTTGCAAATACCATTACGATAAATGATAATCGAATTTGCAAATACCATTACGATTTCACAACTGAGATGCGAAAAGTAAGACAAAGGGCAAATCAGAGGAATGAACAAGCGTTTTGTACTCTCTTTGAAATGAAGGAACTAATTCTCCGTTCACAGAAAGTTCTGATTCACCTCTTTTGTGTTTAACAAGGATCAAAAGGTGAAGCTCGATGTTAATCAATCTCTGAGGAATGCATCATGCACTTGTCTACTTCTAGAATCGTTTGAGGTGATTGAATGCATTTCCGGGCTTCCACAATGACTCGAAGTGGCTTACTGATGTATCAAGTCAGTGCTGCTATCCTCCGCGACAAGTCTGGCACCAAATCAACCCGGAAGGATAGAAGGCTTGACGAGCCTTGAGCACAAAATTGAACCACCGAGTATTGACGGATCATATACGTGTGTCACAGAGTACCTCTTACCACTGCGCCACACGCACTCAGTGGATGTTTTTATTATACTTTTCATATACAGAGACTGGTGCTTTGGAGTTATCGCCTTATTAGAATGTGAATTGGTGAAACTTGCTGTAACATCTAGTTAGCCGATGAGTTTGAGGCGAAGTTATTACCGACACAAAAACCATATTCAATCGCACTGTGAACAAAACAGCTAATCTGCACATTACGCTTTCTTTGGACTTCCACTGGATTTCACTTGGAGACGTGCGGTTGAACGTGACTCTTCTGCTGAATATTGAGGCATTCGCTAACTGGTTGCAGTCAGTTCAAAAACCAGGCGCTGAAGTAAGCGAAACGGCTGAATATTGCTTGGAGATATAGAAGGCATACAAGAATTCTCGCTTTTGTTTAACTGGAAGAGCGATGAATTACTGAACAATGTTAAGTTAGTAGAAAATCTGTTTCACTTGGGTAATTGATTCGCTCTGTAATCTATTAGCATAAACGTGTTGTATTACATGCATTATCTAATATAATGCCAATCCAAATCGTTGCGATTTTCCTTTTGAAAATTGTAGGATTGTGTTCAAGAACGACATACCTTAAGCCAAATATCGTACATGCTGGTATTTCTTGAGAAATTCTTCACCGAGATCTTTTCCCACTGCAGCAGCTCCGGTAAAAACGAGCTGAACCGACGACAGATCGTACTTGGCAGTCATTGGGTGCTTAGTGAGGAATAGCAATAGCGGTGGCACCACTATTACCATTTTCGGCTGAACTGATATCATAAATGCACGAAAAAGCGCACTAGGAACTGGAGTGCGCAGATTTTATTTCCAATTTATGGGCTTCTTCTAAACAAATTGCTCCCTTCTATGTTCTAGCTATGATTCTCATGACGACATATGTCTTACAAGCTACCACAACAATTGCTTATGGAAAATGTTCGTGTCGTTTTAATTTTTGAATATGATTTTTACAATGGTATTGCATATTATTAGTTACTGTCGTTCAATTGTGCATTTTTTTGCAAACATTTTGCTATACAACTTACTACACTTGCTTCGAGATGAAACTGTCTAAAGAACAAATTCGTTTGTTGCTCATGCACGAATGGCTTGTAGGGTAAAAGTTAGTTCAGTCGGCGAGTAATAATAATGAAGTGTGTGGGGCGACGATACGCTTACAGAAAGGACGGAGGAAGTGATTCACGAAGTGTAAGGTTAGCGGGAACAATCTGGAGGATCAGTCTCGTTTGGGCCGTTCGCATGAAGTTGATCGTCAAGCAGTACTTGTGATCCTCAAAGACAATCCCTCAATAACATGCCGAATGCTAAGTGAAGAGTTCGATTGTTGTTTCAAGACTATCGCAAACATTCTACATGAACTGTATAAGGTGTCCAAGAAGTCAAAGTGAGTGCCACTTGAATTGAAGGAAACCCAGGAGGAGAAGCGTGCTGAAGTTGTTCATTATCGTCTCGGTCGATACGTCACTACACGCCATTCCTATATGAATAGTAAGCGAATTTCTTTCCAAGACCGTTATAGGCAAAATGTACACCAAAACGTTCGCAACGAACACGCAACTGAGCGACACCAAAATCATGCATCTTCATTGCAAAGATCGTTTCAAAAAACCAAAACGGCACAAACTTCTCAAATAACCTAATTGGCTATGTAATATCGTGCGATAATTTGTCATACCATAATCCATAAGAGAAAGTTGCTTAAACATGGCAGTCCCACATTTGTGAGAACGCAGAGATCTCATGCTACACTTTCACATGCTTTCGTAAAGTGATAGCTTCCCACTAATTTGACTATTGAAATATCGATCATGCAAGCGACATTCGAAGCAAAAGAGCTGAGTATTACCTTATACGTTTGGATGGCTTCTAAAAATACAGTCGGGTCGAATTTGCTGAAGACAATGCCTGTCGCTCCATTGGACAGAATGTGGTTCATCGATCCGAAACCGAATATGTGATGAAAAGGGAGAAACAGCAAGAAATTTTCTTTGTGGTAATCCCAGTTTCTGTCCCCAATTTTCGGAAGAAAATGATCTACACAGTGTCTGTAACGTAAAATAATGCTTGAATGTTGCTTGAAATCTCTAGAAACTGCACAATATGAGTAGCGAACGTCTGAAACGAACTTGTTCCCAAATATCCATCATAGTGGAGAAGTTCTTGTGACTCAGCATCACACCTTTCTGCATACCCGTCGTTCCACTTGAGTACGGTAGAAGAGCAGTATCCTCAGGACTGAAAAAAGCGGTAGTCAGGTTTTGACAGAGTTAAAATGCTGAAATAGGTTCACTTTGATTCCAAGGGTATTCTTCATCGCTTGATAGCTGTGGTTGGAATAGTGGCACGCAGCGCGATTCGCATGCCGCGCGCGGTTTTGGTTATTGATCACTATTTTTTCTCCATTTTCACAACTTTAATGTTTCTTATGTTACTTCGATGCTCTTTGGCCTCATACGAAGCCATTCTATGTTTTATGTGCATATAATTCTTTGTTTGCTTAGAAAAAAAAAACTCGCTTTTCTTACGTGTGGTAATATGAATCTTTTTGTGATACCTATTCTATTCGACTGTTTTTTGACTTCGCTCGAAACAAAATAACCATAGAACATATTGTGAGCCTTTCATGAGGTCTGTTGACACCTATGGTGCTAGATGTACGTTTCAGCTTTCAAGTAGAGCCTCATCAGTAACAAGCGCCTTTCGGTTCAGCCGAGCCCCCACATTGTACATTTTCACGTTTTGCAAAAAATTTTGCATTGTTAATCATCTTCTTTTAACAAACTGCTACTTCTTTTCCTACGCATCCATACGACAAAAGCGTAATTTTGCTCTTTCTAGACATATTAATAGTCATTAGATAACTCAAATTTTGGGACTTTGAGTGGTGTATTTTACCTAATGATAGGCCTTTATATTACGCTACAGTAAAAATATGAAATTCTATTCCAACACAACCCGAGCAATTTTCGCTAAGTAAAGCTTTTCCTACAAAATTCAATAATTAATTGATAGCAGAAGTTTGGCAAATTTAACGGTACTTCTGGTTCACAAAAAAAATTTTTTATTGGCATTCCACGTGCTGCGAGGTATGTGAATCGATTTTGCAACATTGGCGTTAAGCCATCAACTTTCAACAACCAGCCGATAGCTAAAATCTCGAGAATTTCAGCGGATAGGCTTGCTTTTTGAGAAGAAATCTCTTAGTCCACTGTAGCAGTAAGAATATGATTTGGCGCGCATTTTAGTACTTTTCGCTGGACATACCTTTTCATCTGGACTTTCAATAACCGTTCGACAGCACAGATCTCATCGAGTTCCACAAAGTGTTTGGTTTTCTATAGCAGCTTTTTTCTGCGTTGTTAAAGCTATGTTTCTGGTTTCGTTCTCGGCGATAATCGCACGCTACATGTGAACTGCACTGCGCGATCGACGCAGCACCAAGTGCGAAACTCAGTATTCTTCCAGCTGTAAGAACGCAATAGGAAATTTTTCTAGAAACCAAGCATATGTTCGAAATTGTTAAGATTTGTGCTATGGAATGATTATTGAACGTCTAGATGAAAGGCTGTGTCAAGCGAAAGATGTTCGAAAGTGAAATAAAATAATATTTTTACTATTATGCCATAATATGGAAGCTATTCGAAAAATAAACCACACCTTATGAATTCTCGAGATTGAAGCTATTGAATGATTACTAAAATGTGATGAAATAATAAATAAAAAAACGCTTTTTGAATACGGATGCGGATAGGGAAAAGTAGCGACAAACTTTCTATTGTTTTGCAATTTTCAGTCATTTTCATAACTCTTACGTTCTTTTCTATAATAAATAATATCAAGACTGATAGATTTAGATCTTAAATTCTTGGCACATGTTATGCATTCAACAGATTGCCAAGATCACTGTGATTATGCAGTGAAAGAGAGCTTTTTTTCAAACATAAAAGTTATGATTGCACCAAAAGCATGCGAGTGTATAGAGAAAATCATGAAGTATCGAAATCTTACAAATTCTAGACTCATTTCTGAGACGGTGAAAAAACTCTAATCAAATATCAAAAAATGCGCACCGGCTGCTATTTGCACGGTGATTGACGATGGCAACTGATGGTTCTGAAAGGGTTAAAAAATTACAAATCGCCGTGAGGGATATCCAAACGATTGCACAAACGGTATATGGAACGCCATTAGCTTGCAGTAAGGTTTAGTGGACAAATGCTAGAGGTAACTTCGTATTTTTCCACCACTAAACTGACCAACAGAACGATTATTGGCTACTACATTCTTGCATACATTCGTTATTATGTCTTAATATATGTGAAAAAACTCGAATGTGAATTTTACGAAACTCTCGCAAAACAATAAGCAGTATATGCTTGTTACCACCTCTAATCACCGCGCCTCGACTTATAATACGGAATTGCATGTCTGTATACTAACTAGTACGACTCTCTCAGGGTGGTAAAAAAAGTGATACTCGACAGAAAACGAAAATTTTCGCATTCGTTTAAGCTGATTTTGCTCTATAAGAGAAGCCCTCATAGTTTTCGTAGTTTCGATCACTCTCGACAAGAGAAATCCTTCTGAACAGCTAGACTATTTTGATCCCATGCACAATAATTTATAAAGCTTCAGGATAGTTCATGCAAAAAAGCTCAGAGATGGCTAAAGGGTTAGAGAGCCGAGGGCTTAACATTAACCTATCCTTAAGGGATGTGACACGCATTCGATTCATCAGGTGTTGTTGAAAGTAAATGAATACATATCTGACTTGTACAATAATTTACAGTGATCTGTTGGTGCATCAAATCAGTGCTATCGAAGCAGCGACGAGATGCGTTTTGCACAAATGTCTCTAACGTGTGACATACGGATTTTGTTTACAATTGACTATTTTACCATATACAGCTTTTATCACATGTTTCGAAACGAAAATCATTACATATCCAACGCTGAACATCTAACGTATAACAAGTATGAAAATCCTCTCCGTTGCTAATTAGTCAGAGTTATCGCGGGCGCGAGACTATCGCTGGTCCGGCAGTATTTGAAGACATTAGTTTTAGACTCAAAAGAATTTTTCAGTTACGACAAGACTTTTTTTTTCTTATTGGGTCTGACGCAATTGTGTCTGCGACTTGGTGTATACGCAGCCTCACCAAGACATTTACGTGGGCGTGAAAGCATATTGCACATATCCGTGTCAGTAACGAGTGCATCAGCTTAGTGTGCTTATCCTCTCAATCGAGTCTAGCATCCATTTACCGAACACCTAGCAGTAATAGATATGGTTAGCCTGGGACGTAGCATTAAAGGAACGTATGTATTTCTAGCAACTTAATCATTACTTCGAGTCAATGAACAGCCTTAGGATGAAGATAACTCTAAAACTCACTTGTACACATATTTTGGAAGAGGGGTGATAGGTGTGCTGATGACTTCCTCCCAAGAGACCACTTCTGGAGGGAGAGTATCCGATGAACCCGATGGTCGCACACAGATTACATACTGAGGAACGACGCTTATAGTTCTCTGTAGTAGACCAGAAACCGGAACAAGTCCTAAATGCCTTTTTGTCACCAACCCACCTGTACTCTTGGGCACTCCTTAACCGCAAAAAGCACTTTGTTCAAGTTTACGTAGTTTGTGATCACTACTTTGCAATCCGAATCGAAGAACTGGCGCTTGAGTTCGTCTAAAATTCACTGACAGGAAGTTTCTATGGAATGTTTGTCTTCAGTGGGCTTTATGCCATATCCTTGTCCCGTGATCTTAACACTACCTATGTAAGAGGAACGTCTCTTAATAATTTAGCACTGTCTCTGTAGAAGAATTAGTGAGAAAGTAAAAATAAAGCAATGAAAGCAAGTATGAAATCTTTGCTTATTGAGCCAGTTGCACGAAGTTCGCAAAAAATCCAATTTATTCGACTAATATTTCAACGTCCTCGTTTTTTTAGAAGGGTAAGAGGACGAAGACTACAGCGAGTGCGGACGACTGTGTACATCAATTCAAATCATGCTTCGCAGAAGGAATACATACTGTGAGTTTATGCAAATAAATCTATTTTTGCCAACTTCGTGTTATTAGCTTACTCAACAAGTAATAAATGATTGATTGGCAAAGCCGAAGTCAAAAGAAAGTCGATTCCTAAGTGATAATATTGTTCTTTTAAGAAGCTTAGCTAGGTCTCACAATAACGGTATGATGTGGTAGTATCAATTCTACTGTCAACCAGAAAAGCATCAAAAAAAAAGATTTTAAATCAACTTTGTAGTAGATAAACGCATAATTGCTGTAGTCCAGAAAAATCTGCTCGCCGGATGTCTTATTATTTATAAGATAGTGAAGTTTAACTCTTGGAAAAACTCGAGAAAAAGCTGAAAATTAAAAAGTTGCTTTTTTGCCGATTCTTCTGCCTTATTTCTTTCGCGAGCCTTCGCTGTGTCTATTCATGAAGTAGTGAAGCAGAGGTATGAAGCCACTTAGTGCATTGGTACACTTATGTGTGACGATAAACTAGTGATCATGTTACATATAACTCACATTCTGTGCTCTGAGCACCCGCTGCGGACATCACACCTCCAGTCAGCAACGCTCCTAGGTAGAATACGACGAAGTGGTAAGAGTTTGGCAACACCTGACAGCACACATCTTGATGGCCGTAACCCCTGAAATTTAACAGAGGTCATGAAACCACAAACGAACTACATAGCCGCCTTTATGTTACGAATTGAGAGCTGCGCTATGCACCGAGAATGACTCTATAAAAGTTTGAAAAGCAAAAGCCAATTATAATAAATGATGAGATTTTTGACGTATATTGAAAAGGATAAAAGCAGTACACCTTCGCATTTTGAAGAAGTATGTTATCAAAAATTCTCGATCGTAGGCGAAGATTTTGAGTAGATATGACACCAATATACGCTAGACACACCAGACTCAGTTCTCAAGTAATCTATTCTCTCATAATCTAGCCAGTTAGAGAATTGGAGAGCGTTCTTGCAATAAATCTTTGGGCATTTATGAAGGAAATCGCAGACAAGGCATATCCTGAACACCCTCCTTTGTATAATTTGGTTTCCCATGGATTCACTTACTTTTGGGAAAGAAAACTGGCTACCCGATGAGCTTGGTCGTAGACATTCTCGAAAGTGATTTGTATCCGTGGATCTTCGGCGCTTATCTGAACACATGGCTATCAACGAAAATGAATTTTGGAAAGATATAGTTAGCCGAATTTGGGTCCGTTATTGGAAGATATTTGAGGTTGTAATAATTACAATTTTTATTCTACAAATCTACTATACATCAGATAGTCAAAATCAGTGTCTAGTAGCCGTTAGAAGCAAGAAAAATTCTTTCTATAGAACAGCTACCAACTAGAATCAATTTCAATGCTATCGTTTCCTAAATTCTCAAAGCTTACACCGAAATCATTCTCTCAAAATCTACTACCACTTCTGTCACTTAAGTAATCCAAACCTGCTTGACGCTGAAAGCTCTATGTAAAGATTTATGGTAGGGGAGAAAAAGCTCATTACTTGGACACTTGAAAAGCTCGTCTATTAGAATTGTGGAGAACTATCACATTATCCACTCTTTTTTTTGTGAGACAATACTATGATTCCATTTTGGCGGCGGGTGTGAGTGTCATCTGTGATCCGTGGGACATCGTCGATTGCGAGTACACTTGATTAACTTTAGTTAAGAACGCGTTTACCCAACATGTAAGTGATGATTTTTAGGAAATACTTGTATCCTCGTGGAGTTAGCTTTAGAATTTTTTCGTTTATTTATTATATAATCACCGGCGCATCATTGGATTTTCAGGAATTGAGTATTTTTTCCGACTTAGTCACACAGTTAAATTTTACGCTCCTTTGAGCTCACATAGCATCATCTCTGCACTGCCGTTCATCGTAGTTCTTGAGAAATTGAAGATGTTATCGCCAAAATGAAGATTCAATAGTGATTCCCATCGTTATTCATTCTTTTCTCGTCCCATTTGAGCGACTTAACCAACTACAGCAGCGTCGCAGTAAACAGCCGCCTTGTCAAACCCGTTCTTAATGGTACGATAAGTTTTCGATGAATAAACCATACTGCATCACGATTTCTGCCGCAGTCTAATGGAGTATTTATGTAGAAAAATCTAACTCCATGGCATGCGAGCGTTGAAAAGACTGTATCAGTTCTGACATTGCCGAGCGCGTTCTGGTAGTCGCTAAATGTTAGAACAAGTGGCAGGCCGTACATCCGATGAAACTTGATAGCTTTGAACACGGTCTTTATATGATCAATCCAGCGAATACCTACTGGGAATGTGTTTGCTCGATTAATTATGCTCTTCCAAGGTCTTCGACGCACGCAAAAACATGGATGTTCCTGCAGGGTCTGTAGAGCACATTTGACAAACGCATTGAACGCTATTGTAAAGATTTCTCTAGTCACCTTTGCCGACCAAGACGATTGTGACTTTTCCTTCGAAGATAGAATATTATATGCGTGAAGTACAAAGTGTAAACTTTAGCTTCAGGAATAACTTTTTGGCGGAAATGGCGGAAAGGCTTTTATAGCGTGCTGTCTCAAGGAAGAGAATATTACATTTCACATTCAAAATGTATAGCGTGTTTGCATTTGTGTTTGCCGAGCTTTTCACCGGATCAAGGTTATCACTGATGTTTTGGTGATTTTCGATTGTTTGAGAAACCGCGATTCTGATGATGCGCTTGGTCTCAAAAAAGTCTTTTTGACGCGCTTTAGCAACAAAAAGAATAACATGACAAATCCGCGAAGATGTTTTCCATTGCTTGAACTTCATAGTGGCTTCATTTGACAACGTGAATTGGAGATAGACTATTACCAATAAAAGAATCGAACAAGCTCTCTTCCACAGTTCTAATGTAAGAAACTCAAAAACTTTCTTTGAAAGGAGAAAAAAGTTCTAAAAAACAATGAACGTTAGTTGAAGTCGCTGTGCCCGCAGTGATTTGAGATGCATGCGATTTGCGTCATTCATTTGGAGATATTTCCTCCATTTTGAAAGTTTCCCAGGCTTTTTCCGTATTCTGATACTCCACGATTTCCTCTTCACGGTCATAAGCTTTTGATGCATATATTCACTAGTGAATATATAATCTTCTTTTGCTCTATTAGGACCTTTCAAAATTCAGAAGTTCAAAATCGCCGCTTTTTAAGCTATCGACTAGGTGCTAGAGGTCTGGTAAAAAGCCGTCTATAGATCTTGGCCGAGTGAAAATTGTGCTTTGAATATGGAACATGATTTCATCTTTGCTATTACAGCGCACTAAGGCGTTCTCAAAATCAACTACAGTATCAAAAGTGCTGATATATCGGCCATTTAATAACTAATCAAAGTCTAAGGAAAACAAGAAAAGCCTCGTCATGAACAGATTAGAACCAAAACCAAAGATGAAATTAGATTCATAAAATAAACCGCTCATGGGTGACGTAAGAGCCGATATGGAAAAAGAAATAAGCTTACAAATGCGGCCCGCCCCTGAGTCTTGTTGATGGTACGTTGCACACCTGATAGAACCTTCTCGTGGATCGCAGTGGTACATACCGGTATTTTCGCGTACGGTGAAGCAAATATATTTTGTCTATCTGAAATAGCATCTAGAGCATCATTCAATGATCCTAGTATCACCATACCTCGCTATAGTTCTGAACGCTCTGAAATTTATCATTCAAGAGAGTTTTGTTAAATCTTTTAATTTCTTGCGGTTATTACGAAGATTTCTCAGTTTTTAATTGTGAACTGTATATAATTTTCCAAGTGAATTTCT
Organism: Parelaphostrongylus tenuis; assembly: GCA_019055375.1. Classification (NCBI taxonomy): domain Eukaryota; kingdom Metazoa; phylum Nematoda; class Chromadorea; order Rhabditida; family Metastrongylidae; genus Parelaphostrongylus; species Parelaphostrongylus tenuis. The sequence goes on along the minus strand of JAHQIW010003344.1, from coordinate 26,583 downwards.
CTTATATGGAATTTGCTATCTATTCAGAGATCAATCTGATGCTATATAAATCAGGATGCTTTGCGTGAGCTATTGTGCGATACCTATAAGCAACATTTCTCACTGATCCATCTTCTAAAGTTGACAGTCAGATTGCTAAACGTCTCACAGAAATGGTCTGCGAATTCTGATAAAGGTAGGCTTTTTTGAGAAAGAAGATTTGGTGTTCACCTTTATTTGATCGCTGTTGATCACCACTTCGCGAAGAGGAGTTGCGCACACAAGAGCGGAGGGGTAACTCCGGAACAATGCGCAGTACCTGGAGATAGCTAAATATCTACCCTAAAAGTGACGGAATTAATGCCAATCAATTTAGTTTTAGTCATTTTTGGCTTTTATGGGGTAGTGCCTTCAGAGCCCTATTATGCTAGACAGTAATTGTGCAGATGATTCCCATCGGTCAGGAAATGTGGCTTAGAGGACGTAAAATAGCAGGAGGTGGTCGCTTTTGCTCACCTTTCAAGACCTTAAATTTATTGTGATAGATGATTACAATCGCTAATCGATACCTATCAAATAAATGCCTCTTTAAACTCAGTGCGTGACGACTGTCCGTAAACATAGAAAAGGACATTTTGGCCGATTGAGAAGGCTGTTATTTTAAGTTTGTTTTGCTCTATCAAATGAGCGTAGAATGAGCCGAAACAAGAACTGACGAACATTTCTGTTATATACCTTTACATATTGCTACATATCTTGAATCACTGAGCATATCACGTTGGAAACTAGGTTCTGCCGTACCTTCTAGTAATTTTTGTCTGCTTGCAACAAATTTATTTCTTGGTCTTTTCGCGTGTTTTATGTCACTTGAAAGCCTGTGATTTCGAGAATCTACATATGTGAACCAATTTATTTTTCGTAGCTGCATAAAATTTCGGAACTTCTCAGTTTGATAGCACAAATTTCGAAGCCTATCCCTTTTGCTGGACAAGAACTTTTCATAAAGAGTGTTAGTAATCATTCGAAAGCCTAAATCTCTGGTTAGCGCGGTACATAGTCGGCTTTTTGAAAAGGCCCTTTTACAGCGTTGTGGAATTGAAATAAAACTACGTTCCACATAGGCCGTGCAATTCAACTATATCTTTGCTGAGAGCGCGAAAATCACATGAACGCGTGGAGAAAATCTGTTAGTATCGGAGTCACACGTTCAGTTTCGAGCTTTTTTCAAAGCGGAGAAACAGTTCGTGATCGAATAACAAGAATAGCACTTCACATAGCCACTATCGGTCGATGATCACGCCAATGCCCCTGTCTCTAGCCAGCAGCCTAATGGCTAAAAACAATTGCTCGCGTATGTAAATCAATCTTATTTACCCTGTCACACTGCATAGAAACGGTCTTTCCAGACATTAAGCACACTGTCGGATTCCTTAAACCTTACGTTATCGAATAATTATCAATAGTCTAAAGAAAGAGCTCTCTATTGCGAGATTTCAAAAACCGGCCACGTCCTCCGTGAGGCAGGGATTTAAGCTTTCGAATGATTACTAATACTCCTCATGGAAAGATCTGGTCCAACGTAAGGGAGGCATGTAAATGCGTTACCAAATAAAAGTATGAAAATCTTCCTTCACTATAGAATGAATGCTTCCCACTCAAAATTCGTGGACGTCTCTTGCATGAGTTCCTCAATCCATAAGATCGACTATTTTTTAAAACTCGCAAGAAACATTCAAAATGATTCCGAAAAAAAAAGAATGCTCAAAGCCTAAGCGAGGGTGGTACGCCTGGGCCATACACCGGTGTTTCGGAGGTTCGGCCTCCTCGTCAGTGACCCCCGCCCCACATTAATCCCTGCATTATAGCAAGGAGGGAGGCGTATGTGGTGACTGTACAGTGTACAATGACACTGGTCCATCACCACTTCTCAGTCGATGGATTTTGGCTGGTAGAGCAAGATTGCTCCATTAGATCGACTGTTTTTGAAACATCGCAATAAACATTCAAAATGATTCCAAAAAAAAAAAAGAATGCTCAAAGTCTAAGCGAGGTCGGTACGATGGAACAGTGTCATTGTACACTGTGCCATAACCACATACGCCTCCCTCATAAGCAGGGCTTAATGTAGGGCAGGAGTCACTGACGAGGAGGCCGAAACCTCCGAAACACCGGTGTATGCCCCTGGAGTACCAACCTCTCTTAGGCTTTGAGCATTCTTTTTTTTAAATCATTTTGAGTTCCTTGAGTCATTCTGCCACCGAAGCAACACAAAACTATGTAGAGCACCTAACCACAAAGCGATTGGCCTACGAATTACACAGAGGTTGTTTTATAAGTTTCGCAAAGGAGAGAACAGTACGTTAGAATAAGCTGCGACAGCTTTATTTTAACGCAGTCAAGATAACGCTCGACCACATATTGCGCATATGATCACCATTTTATCAGGTATCTGGCAACATTCCTTGGCAAAAACGGTTGACAAAGTCAATGATGTGATAAATGTCTTGTATTCATTTTGAAAAAAAAAATTTTATACAATGACAAGAAATAAAATGGCACATTTTTAGAATCTTAAGAACATGAGCTTTCGAATAACATTGAATACGATAAAAAGACTGAAATATAAATTCACTGCAAATAGATAAAAATAAAAAAATACAGCGGAAGTGTTTTAAACTTAATATGATTACCACTTTTCAATATCAAATATACCTTAGATGTATCGGGTCCTCGTTGTTGAATAACAGCTTTCAAGTATTTTGTTTGAAATGTGGAGATATCGGCTTTGCACTCGCGGAAAATCTGGAAAGAAATTGGAAAATTGAGAGAAACTAAATAAAGAAACGTAAGATTTCTTTCTGCTATGCTCTTTCACATAATCTCATTCTATTAAACTCGAGTTATTCTTATCTCAGAAGCGAAATAATGGAAAAATATACTTACATGTGAAAGGCAAATACTCGTAGTAAACGAAGATTTGTTCTTTGCCAATACAAACGGCCGAAAAAGCAAACAGGACGACATCGCTCTTAAACTGGTTAAAGGAACATTATTCAACCTTTGATAGAAACGCCCTTTTCACTTCTTTGGGAAATCTTTACTGAACTAGCTGTGAAATTAGGTGACGTGTCCTTTGGAAATAAATAAACAGGACAAGTTCTGACCAAAAGAAGCCATATTTACCCCTTGAGAAATGAGATAACAGAAGTGTCAACTTATAGTGTACTGAATTATATCATGTGAGATGTGAGATATAAGAAAGTCAGCGGTGCTGAGAGGCACACCTCAAGGTGATAGATTAGCTCAACGACGAATTGGTTCTTTTTGTTATCTGGAAGTAAACAAAGAAACGACTCCTTTCGCAGGACAAGAACTTTTCGTAAAAGTGTTAGTAGTCATTCAAAAGCCAAAATCTCTGGCTACTGCGATATGTGCTCCTTTTTCAAAAAGACCCTTCTATTACGCTGTAACATCCAAAATTAAAACGTTTTAAGCCGCCACTTGTGGGGAAGCACGAAAAGCATATTAACGTGCAGAAAAAATTGTGTAACATCAGAGTCACACGTTTTATGTGGAGTTTCTTCCAATGTATAGTAAAAATTCCTAGTCAAATGACAAAAATTTCACGTCACATGTGTGGCGCAGTAAAGCAATCGATAGATGACCGTATTGAAACCACGGACAACACCCGCACCCCTCGCTCTCAGCTTCTAAATTAGCCGAAAAACAAATGCCCGTTTTTGTGTCAGTCTTATTTTCTCTTCTACATTGCAGTAAAATGGTCTTTCCAGATATCAAGCATAGCATTGAAATTATCGCATCTTACGCTATCTAATGGTTAAACATAGTTCAAGAGAGCAGTCTGTTCTGCTAAAAACATGCATGGCGTGTAACACAAATTTCCTTTTTTTGTTGCAGCGTTAAAAAGCTTTTTTTTTTAATTAATCGGCCAAGTGGTGCAGTATCCACAGATTCGAGCTTTCGAATTATTCTCTGAGGGTTAATGAAAATTCTTCGTGCTGCGAAAAGTAACGTTTCTCACATGTTCCGAAAAAGAAAAACGAATGACAGAAAAGACCGACAGATTCAAGGAGAACAGTTTGGCAGTTTGGATAGAGATGTTGCTCGTATATAAGGTGGCTCGACACTTTAATCGACGAGCGCTAAATAGGATTTCATTCGCTTTCCATCTGAGCGTTCTGTACGGTGAGGTTCAACAGTCGAAGCGCAGGCCATCGACCAACAATAATAGCTACAACTGTAAGTTTACGTGAGTTCCAGCCAAGACATGTTTCTTTGTCCCTGCTATCGACAAGGGTAACTAGTGAGACGTTTGACCTTGATGAGGCGAGTGAAGCTGCTGAAAATCACGTAAGCCCTGACACTAACTTTGAAAAAGCTTCAAAATGTTCTCAGACTATATCCACTTTCCATAACGAGTTGTGTGGAATGCGCTCCTGTGCAGCGTGAACGTATTTCTTTACCTTTTTTTCCATTCAGCTAAGCTTCTTTACTAGACTAATAGTGGTCATTCTTTAGCATGAAAAATGCTGATTGCAAGACTGAGTTTGGTTTGTGAAAAGACTTTGATACTATGTTCTAGCAACGAAAATTGGATTATGCCTTTGCGTTCGGAGTACTCGGTCTTTTGTTCAATCCTTGCAACGATTTTTTGACATTATATAGTAAAACTTTGATTCTAAGCTAACTTTGTCGGTACGAAAAGATTGATTATCACTGAAAGGACTTTTACGAACATATTTTTATCAAAGAAAACGCTCATTTGACTTAGGAATTTCTACTTTCAGCCGAATACAGTCGGTTTTACTGTAGTTATTTATAGAGGTTCGAACAGGAACAAATACAAGAAAACGTTTTGAGGCTAATTAACTGAGATCAGATGCTTGGAGCGCCTGAATTAGTGTCCATGTCTAGTGACAAAAGCCGCATCAGCAGTGATAAACGATGTTTAAAGCAATAAACGAGATAACAGAAATATAAATAGACAAAGAAAGACAGAATGAGTCCTTGCTTTTTATGGAGCTCTTAAATCCCAAAGTACACTGATAATAGAAATTTGAAAAGAGTCTTCGGTGAAGTGGCAACGTTTTTACTATGCAGCACTATTTTTAGTAGATTAATCAGTTCAGTCACATAACTTTCAATCTCATCGGTAATCTTTAGGTATTGCATAGAAGAGATCTTAACAAAACTAGGAAATTTACGGAATAACCGACTCTCTTTTGACTTCGGCATTGGAGATCGATCACATATATTCTTTGGTGATTAACCGTAGTGACCTTTTGACACGTATCGAAACACCAACCGAAAAAATAGATAAATTTTTATGATTCCTTCGCATTTCACCAAAAATTGCGTGATTGATTTGAAAAATTCATGTCTAACGTTTGATTTTGGAAGTGCAAGATGATAATAGAGTTGGTTTTTTTAACGATTATCAAACTGATATTGGTTATTTGACTATTTTTTGTAGCAATTAATAAAGGTGAGTTGCTCTTGTCATAGGAATTGAATGATAAATATGAATGAAATATGGAGAGGTAAGAAGACCAAGCATTAAAATGTTTATTAGCAGTTCAAAATATAACCTTCTCATAAACATCCGATTTCCCTGCAAAAAAAGAGGCTTTAGAGAGAGCAGTGGCACTTTTTCTAGTTGCAGCGATGACTGCTCATAGATGAATATAAGTGAATTAATAACAAATTATAACGCATAAGAGAATAGGATAAAGCCTCTTATCCTATTGTCTATGTCTTGGTCTATGTCTTAGGACAACTTATAGTAGTCTCAGCTTCTGAAGCACATTATTTGTGAGAGCTGATCCGAGTCATCAATGAAGTGGAATCTGGGCAGTTTCATTTTTGACGATGGAGCAGTCTGACGATTACTGACGATGGAGCAGACACTAGTAGCAATAAAAATTCGATTTTTATGACAAAACTACCACACAGTCACTGCAGCACTGCGCGCTCGCCATGCAGAAAATCAATGCGGTTTCCAATGTGTTAATCTCGCGCAAATGAAGAATAGTTTGTTCGATGTTCTTTTTTTTTCATACCAATGTTTAGTGGGAGTTGATCTCTCGATTTCACGGCTAAAGCTCCTTCAACCAATTTCTGATGCAATGATGTTATCAGTAATTTGAGTGCAGCTTTGACAATGAGATTTCATCTCGCTCAAATCAACTACATTCCTGTGTCTAGTATCAACTTATGCAGGAATCTGAATTTGACGGTATGATACTGACGGTGGGTGGCAGGAGATTTTGTTTTGCTGATGGTGTCGCCCAATAATATCAAGCAGTAGCGAGGAAAACCGACGGCCTGCAACTTGACATGTCCTGTGTACTATAGCTACTTGGCGGAGATTGAGAAAAGCAGTGAAAATGGGGTTTAACTCGAGTATATCCAGCTACTTTCAACGAGAAGTCCTCGAGTACTCTAACAATATGTTTCTCAGCGAAGAAGTCAACACAATGAAGAATCTAACTCTAGCACTGGGTATAACGCACATGACTGTCAGGAGAGCTTACAAGAGCTTCAAGGATGTAGTGAGGATGATAATAAACACTCAACATCGTGCTCATCCTTGATCTCGGCTATTCTTTCTGCCACAGTGCACACATTAGAAACGTAGACGTTTTGCAATCCTATGAAAGATTACTGTGAATTACAGTATGCGGCATAGTAGTGCTGCGAATAATACTTTACAAGTAGAAGAAAGAAGTCGAAGTTTGCATTAATGGAGCGATCAAACAGCAGACACTCAGGAGTTTCTACATCAAAATATCGAAAATGAAGTGAATTGGGTGTTTAATTTGTGTTTACGTTTTAACAATATTGAATGAGCAAAAAACCCTGGTGACTAATGCCACGGATGTCAATCACACGCCGAAAAGACCACGAATCTGATGGATAAGAACGTTGAGAAAAGTTAGAAATAAAGTGTTGTATAGAGTTCCTTTGTTATATAGACTTAACAGAGGTCGGCACGTGTGAGGCAGTATTTACCGAGGTGTTTCGTACTAATCAATGATCAAACTCGTTCTCAAGTCTCACTAAGCATTTCATCCTTCCGCGAAAGCGAGCTGGTATCGGCTTGTCTGGGAGAATAACAGCACTAATTCAATTAGATCGATGGACCACCACGAGTCATTGTAAAGGCCAGATGTGCACTTAGTCATTTCAAGCGATGTTTGAACTCTAATGCACGGCACACCTTCAGGGTTTGGTCAGCGAAGAGAGCTTTATCTTCATTTTCTTCTGGTAAAAAACACATATGAACACAAATACTCTGTAAGGAGAAATTACTGACAAAGATTTGAGTGGAAATCTGCTCACGTAATACAGTAAAAGTTCAAACGTTCACGTGATAAATACTCCCTGAGTAGTCTACTGGTCCATTGTTAGTGTTTTGTTCTCTCAGACAGGTCTCGTACCATTTTGACAACAACGAGAAGACGAAACTCCGCTAGCTATACACTTGCGATTCTATTTATCCATTTATATTAACCGTTTATGTCGTAAGAGACAATGTAGCTACTATGTTCATTTGCCCACGAAATCCTAATCCATTTCCAGTAACTGAATAGCCAATCGTTTTACACTGTACTTCATGAGAACGGTTAATTCAATCGAATCGTGCTGTAATGAGCTTGTAAGACCACTGAGATACTCACTCTGGTAGAGCTCTGCCTACTTAACAGCATGCCTCCTTACCATTCACAACGAGGTGCGACAAGCTGTGATATTTCTAACTCATTATCACGGCTATTTTAGGATCCCATGAGAAATGATGCTGGACCAGCCGCCAATAAGCAGAGCATAACAAGTCTTTGAGCCCAGTTGAACCATACTATCTTCTGACAGACTATTTTTGTGCCATGCATGTGGCATGTTGTGGACACTTTTAAGGTGCAATGTTGCACAATGCCTTTCTTCTGAGCAAATCCCTTAGAAGGCATACTGTTACACGCTTCATTAAGGGAAAAATTACTAAAATAGGCAATGTTGAATACTCGATTTCTCTTGGCTTATTGTTAGTAAAATATCATGCCTTTAGTTTCGAGTGTTTCTTCAGAGCACGCTCAAAGTTCTATATGCGATAGGTTATCTTTCAGTCATATATGTGGACTGTTGTGGGCACGTATACGGTGCAAGACACGTGTTTCGGCTATAGTACCTCCGTTTTACAAACATCGAGCAAACCTGTATGATTTATGCCATGGTTTATTGATGGGTCTGGCTAAAGTGTTGCACCGGTCCACTAAATTCGATTTGATGCATATGATTTTTGTAACGATCAATAGAATTTAATGGGACATGCAACCCAAAAAAAAAGCGTGAAATCGCCGTTTGAGCAGAATGTTTTGGTACTTTTGGCGTTGCACAAGAAACGGTGTTTGTGAGAACTCGTTTATATCTAGTCTCATGACTTTCCTCAACCTACCAAAGGAGATTAGTTGCCTTTCACCTGTCGTCTCACCGTCTAACGACGTAAATCTGTGCGATTGCTATCAGGATCAATATCACCCCCGGGCGACAGATGGGTTCGAAACGAGAACGTTATGATGATGAAGTTTGCAAAGATTTATGAAGCTGCCGTATTTCAACTTGAGCATCGCCACTACGGGCCTGCCGAATTCAGTCCCATGAAGTTAGTTTGGTTCAAATTTTATGATATAATCTGGTACATTGCTGCTCTACAATGTATTATATAATTCTGCAAAAGGATTATTCCCTACACAACTAAAAATTTGATCAACTTACATATGTTATATCATATCAATATTGCATTTTACCTTATGGATACTTATCAATCGCCATCTGATTGGGAGTTCAAGTTGAGGAAGCAAACAAACTCGAAACTTGAACCTTATGGTGAGCCTCCAGAAGGCTGATGAGAGGCGAATAATGGCAAAATCCCTCTGTAATTATCTCAGAAAACAAACAAATTCAAGACTTAAACTCCCACTTCTATTGTGCTGTGCTAACTTTCATGAACCGCATGTGTGCAAAAATACAATTGCTGTACTTGTGTTTATCAAGACTATATTGTGGAAATAAATGTGAAAACCTTGGAATTAGGTGAATGGAATAATGCACAAGAGGTTGAGTCATTCGGTGAACAAGCCTCTTGTCATCTAGAAGGGCACGGTAAGCTACATATGAGTACACAAACTTCTGGATTAGAACTCAACGGAGTTGTGTAGTTGTAGCTAGTATTGGAAAATCTTATTTAGCTATGGTAAGAGTTAGAAAAATTATTTACGAAGAAATTCCCCAGCCCTGAACAGCGTCTTCGATAATGAAACATATTGTCTGCGGAACGCACAGCACTAAAGGTTCTGTTAGTTTGATAAGTCATCAGCAACCTGAACTGGATATTTATGATTGAAAAAAATCGAGCTAATACCAGTTTTACAGTTTCTCGTCGCCTACATCGAAAAGTCAAGTTCAACCGGTGATCAGACCCCGAGGTGTCTTGCACAGTCTTGGAAAATTTTTACAAGCAAGATCACACTATCTACCGGACTTTCCAAAATGGCAGCGAACCTCGTTTTAAGAACTGCTTGAAGACAAGCAGACAATCAATATCGACGTCTACGGAAACAAATCTCTGAAGTTTCCACAACAGTGTGAAGAAGCGCTTGAAATAACTCAGTGCGACCGTTTTCAGGATACTACTCGACCTAACACTGAAAGTATTTTTGGAGAAACTGGCTGAACAACGTATCACATCCATCGTATAACCCTAACATTGCTCTTTTCACATTTTATCTCTTCCGTTCCTTGAACCAGCATCTGAGATATTTTAAGAGCTACAACCATCTCAAATAAAGCTAACTGCCTTCTCTGATCGCCAGTCTCATTCTATCTGAAAGGAATGGGCCAATCTTTGTCCAGAAAGTAGTTGCTTATCACTATTCATGATGGTTACTGTATTGTTGATTGCTTAATCTCTTTGACACATCAAGTGATTTGAAAAAAGTGTTGAGTGCGGAACAATTATGGAGCAGCCTCACACAAAATCACTCATGGTGAGTTTAACAAATCAATGATGAACAATCTATCCGCGGATGTGAATTCAACACAGGCGGTATGATCTATGCGAGCCTGTTGTATAAGTGTCGTAAGGGCACCTCTACCCACTGCGCCAGGCGCGTCACACGGTTGTTACCCACATTATTTTGTAGAAAACAACTATCAAGGTCTAAATCATACTTTAGAAGCTTTCTACTTCCTACCACAGATTTCGATGAGAGAAAATTCTACTTTGTTGTGCATAACAAGGATAAAGAGTCAAAGATTTTCAGATACCACGTGCACTTTCTATTGACATGTTGTCCGCAAGAACACACTATGTGTAACGGAGGATTTTCCTCCTTGTGACTAGGCTTTTCTTTTGATAGGGCAGCGAATCATGACGCTGGAATGGCATTAGCTGAGCATATCAAGGAAATTTTGTAGACAGATGAGACTGTTGAGTCCGTTCTAATCGTTCTAATCTCAGATTGACGAAAATTCGGACAATCTACTCTATGCCAGAAGTCAGCATTCAGATGAATAACACTTTGCCTTCAAAATATTTCCATCTCCATTTTCGATTATCTAAAAAGTTTGTCAGAAGAATTTTTTAAGAGAATGATAAAATATATAAATAGATTTGCTCATGTAAAATTATTTGAAAAGGCAAAATTTCATAATTCTATGCTTCAAGGTGCAATAGTCTGTTCAACATTGAACAGCTAGAATTTAGGACACAAACTACTCTGGATTTGAAGCTTCTAACAATCGACCAAGCTATTGAGGATGTTCGAGAATTCATCCGTCAAATGAACGAGAAGTATTTTAATGGAACGAAGACCTACTGGGTGACTTTCGGTGGATCCTATTCAGGTTAACTGGTTAACTTAGTGTGAAACAAGATTATTAGCAAAGGTGATCTTTGGAAACCGCGAAAAGGAAGGGCTGTTTATTTTTCAATGTGTAGCAGTCTTTGTCGTGATCAGTCTATCCGTCAGATGACTTGGTTTTGGAATTCATTTAATGCAGTAATTAACATAATAACTAAACCTCAAATAGAGTTTGTTGCCACAGCCATCCCACTCATTTTTCAATGGATTTTCCATGCCTGTTTTTTTCTTTTGTGGTTCGTTTTATAATCTTTGAAGTTCACCTCTTCTTCCTGCAGGAGTTTTATCAGCTTTCTATCGTGAGGTATATCCAGAAACAACAATTGGAGCCGTGTCCACGTCTTCACCTTTGAACATTCAAGTGAATTACTACAGTCAGTTCTTGTTCTCCTAAGGTTCTACAGACGCAAAACCTCAATACTTTATACTGCAGTTATAATCGAAAGTACCAAGTAACATTAATTGAAGTATCCTCCGTCTGCGTGGATGCAATTCTGCCAACGCTCCGCCAACAAATCAATTCGCGCTCATATTGTATTTCTATAAGCAGATCAGCAAGAAACACCAAGGCCGAGAAAATCGATTTACCCCAAGAGCAATGTTGATGATTTTCTGGGACCAAAGTGGGCCGATTCATTGGGACTTGTTGTAAGCCGCTCAGACCCTGGAACGCTAAGCGAACTGTCAGAAACTGGACCGTTGCAATCAAGCAATTCCACATCACCGCCGTCGCCAAGTCATTTTGCTTCAAGACAATGCATAACCACACGTTGCCAAGGAAACAACAAAGAAGTTGACCGATATGGGCTAGGAGCACTTGAATCATCCGCAGTAACCGCCAGATCTGTCTTCGTCCGATTTCCACTTCTTCAGATCATTGGAGCACTGGTTGGAGAAGAAGAAGTTTGAAACATCAATCATTTGCGTCGAGAATTGACTGGTTGGTTTGCATCGAAGAATAATGAGTTTTATGAACGCGAAATTAATTTGTTGCCGAACCAATGGCTGAACTGCATTCAGGCTGGCAGAGAATACTTCAAATAATGTTATCTGATGCTTTAGATTACTGAAAAAATAAGTCTCTGATTTTTCGGATCAAGTTCGCATACCTAGTTGAAGACTTAATAGATCAATTCTTATCCTTCACAGAGTATTTTGCCAGCAAGCCATGTACACCAAAACGTCGGATAGAACGAGAAGGAATTGAAAACATAATTGATTACTTCCATTGTTAGTTGTGACTGAGCTAAATTGCTGACAGGAACGTGAGCGGTGGAATATTTCGTTTCGCTGGAAATGAAGTGATGTTATCAGATTATTTCGTGAACATGGAGGCGAACTATCGACGTCAAAGTAGTGAATGTGCTCACAATCTGGCTAAAGCTTTTACCACGATGCAAGAGACATTCGATAGTGGCACACTCGGCAGAAATTTATTACAAGTGAAATTCAAGTAAGCAGCCTTGCTATTACTCAGATTTCTCATTCGCTTGAGTTTTCAAGGCACAAAATTTCGGCCCTTCTTTTTACCTACATTATCTGTTACCTAAACAATATTAAGAGTTACTTCGAAGAATAACTCTTTAATTTGACCTCGGAACGAATGACCATTACTTTGTTATATCAACAAAGCATTACAAGGCTGTTAGAAAATCTTCCTGTGGCTGGAGTCTCAGCACCACCGCTTCCTTCAGGGACAGAATGTTTGGAACCGAGTGTCTATTGCCGTTCAATTATCCGATATGGTCTTCATGTTCACAATTTTCTGGAGTGAAGTACCATTCAAACAAAATAGCATTTTATTTGATCCCTCATCACAGTTTTTTTCACTATGCGAATCTCAGTTTTTCTAGCATCCAAATCCTTGTTCGTCTTCTTCTTGAGTGGCGTAGAAGACTGGTTAAGCGAATCTCCTTGCAATCTCCAGGATAGCCTTGCTGTGGCGTTCCATGGGACGTTGTTGTTGACTGCTGGAGAGAAGTGGGCAGGAGGGTGAAGCTCGACTCCGTTTACTCCGCAACCAACGTCACAACCACCCGGCAACGGCGCCTCAGTAAAATTCTAGTGAAGCAAAAGAAGCAAAGTAATCGCATCAATAAATTTCAGTATCTACTTCGACAGCTGAAATCGAAGTCAAGAGCTTTTTTGTGGCAATCTCGGTAGAGCTCTTTTCATGATTTTTGCGAGAGAGTCTTAAATGAACTGAGCTCAGTGTCACTAGAAGACTCGCCGCAAGGAAACCAACTGCTGGAAACGTTGAACTCCACTCATCGTGGCTATGCAGAAATTATGGCGCAGAAAAGTTTTTCACAATTTGGTTCTGCAGCAGTCCAGCGATTCCTCATTATGCTATCAGTACAGCAAGATAGTAGCAACTATAAAGGAATCAACTTAGTCCAACGATTCAAAATTACAACTGCTTAATAAAATGATTCAGTAAATGTGCTTGACAATAATGAAAGAGTGATGACACCGACGATGACCTGATGGAAACGAGTACGCATTCAACTCATGTGAAAAACATGAAGCTCCTTTATTGGTACTATTCTACTATATAGAATTCATGGGCTCGAATTTCCTCTCGCAGTGACGTTAAAATGGATGCTTCTAATGAAGTCGTTGCAGCTGCACTTTCGATATCATGACCGTGACTTAAGATACTTTACGCATTGCTCCTGTTGTCATAAGTTAACCCTTTTCCGACCATATGTACGTATTCCACTACACACGCGAGGTTTTCGGACCTTGTGTGAAGATTATGATGCACAGAGCCTCTCAAAACCATAAACAAGCCCTTTTTACGTTTCCCGAACGGAACAAAGGAATGAATATCTCAAGAAATTGATTCGCAGTGACTTCTCTGATTACTGATCGCTGAATAGATGCTGCTTTGATGCGCATTTTGATTTTGAGCGGATGACACGATTTCGATTTGGCTCAGCCAGACTGTGATTAGTTGGTTGCGAAATGATTATGAGGATCGTAACTCTTTCGGCAATACTTCTACCTACTTCATAGCTCCAGAAACCGGCTCTTTATTAACCTCGGCATTCTTCAGCAATCTACAGATTTTTTTGTAAGCCAACCACGAGGTTGTTATTAGGTCTTCTCACAAATTTTTGCACTAGAGCAACAAACGCCAAATTCAATAATATTCATGGATTACTAGTAGTCACTTGATAAACCGATTCTTGAATATTTTGGTGTAAGACTAAATCTTGGAAAGATCTTTATATATAGTTGTCAGAGCAAGAAGAATATCATGTTTCGTACTCGAAGTAATTAGCTCGTCGTTTAAACTTTATAGAGGATTTGAGAAAAATTTTCTAAGAAAAAAATTTTATCTGTTGGATAGTAGAACAAAATTTTCCTAAAATTCTTTTACAAAAAGTATATGAGTTTTTCCGAAAAGGGAAGAAATTTTTTGAATAAGTAAAGAAAATCGCGCGGCTCTCGAGTGACGCTAGTTTTTGAGGGGGTAGTTGATTTAGCTGCGCGCAGCGCCACTTATTTTGAAAATTTTCGCCTTTCCAGATAAATTTCTAGTTTTTTTTTATACTACAATTGTGGGAGAGACTCACTCCTATCGTTCCATAGGTACAAAGAATTTTTTTGCTTCACATTGCCAAATAATCCCGCTGTATAACTCAAGCAACGAGCTCTCTACCTTGAGTGCGGAACGTGATTGTTTTTACTCTGACAGCACCCCATATAGACTATTTCAGAAACCATCCTTAGTATCAGACTGTCGAGGTTTGGACTATAGAATGTCTAACGGTAATTCATATCTATTATTAAATGTTCATTGCTCTAGTACCAAAATATATGAGACAGGCCTAATGTAATACATTTATTCTAATAGCCAACGTTTCAGCGGTTTTGCCCTCTTCAGAGCATGGAAAGATCAGGTTGCCCACGGCTAAGCCAGCCATATTCCTTCATTACTTTGATAGAAAAAGCATGGAACCTAGATATCATCGCATCGAGCGTAAAAATTTTTGTAAATTACTTCCTACCTCTGGAACTATACCGCTCATCTTGACTTCTCCGTACAGATAGTAAATTATTATGAAGCGACCTTCATGAAACCTCGGAAAGAACAATCAATAACTCTCTAATTTTCTTCCACACTTCTTAGACCGCATGGTTTCAATATTGAATTTCGTCGCGCCATTTAACTGCCAGGAGTAGCTTTAATTCCTTTTTATAGTTAACTTTGCAGTTTTTTCTACATCTCCTAGATCGCTTAAATCAGATAGATAGATAGATTCCAACTGCTTTTTCTGGTCCTCGTACGCGCAGGCCTCTCCTATGGTTTACGTTTGTTGGAATTGTACAAACTCAGTCGTAAGTTGGGCACTCCCTTCAATTCCTTTGGTAGTCGGCATCACGTGAATGTATCAGACTGAGAATCTATGGAACTATAGATCTGTTGATGATTGTGAAATCTTTGGATTTAAAGCGAACAAACAGCCTTTGTAATTGAGATTAGGTCAATAGGATATCCAGAAAGTTGAAGGCTTGCATGTCTCTCCACACAGTCTTTCTGCAGTTTAAAAACCAATGTGAGAGAGCGCGGCGTTTTACCTCACGTTAGTCAGTTTAACTACACTTTGCATTGGCTGAGTCATCAAATCTTCAGTGAAAGCTTCTCATGATTAGCGAAAATGCGCTCTGAGTGAAAACCGTCATAAAATACATGCCAGTTCTTTCAATCCTTCAATTTTATATCGCTGAGTGCAGTGGAGAGAGAGAGAGATTATAGCAGGGTTTTTGAGTGCACTTTACCAATCTCATCCAAAGTAGATCCGAGGAGTGTCGAGCGTGAGTAAGAAAATCCTCCTACTCGTTTACCATCCCTTCCAGTTCAAGTTGTGGCTTATAAAAAATATATAGTAGATACATGTCAATTCCCTTAAGAGGTTGCCGGTCTGTTCGCGTAAGCAAATTCTTCTCTCGCAATATCGTCGTCTCATCGCAGGCGGACAGATTGCTCTCCTGAGATGTTGAACACAGCAAAGATTTATTCCATTCATCATAAACAGGTTGTACATTCTCAATCGAAAGTCCAGCTATGAGTAATCTCAATTCGTAACATTGTAGACTTGTAAAACTATCTATTCGTACTTCCACACGAAAAACAATTCAAATAAGGACATTGTCATATGATATCTGGAAATAGTGCGCGAACTATATCTGGTGAGAGATTGATGACTTTGATTTTTCAGCCTCTGCGACGCATTCGACGAAAATGATCTGACAAAGGCGATGCAATTCTTCTTCTCAAACGTCTATGGTTACCTCAAGCTCATCAACTTGTATTCGGGCGAAAATCGAGTAAGCACCTCATTTCAGCCTCACGTTGATTTACAATTTGTTCCAGCCGTACTTTTTTTGACAAAATACATATAGTCGCTATAAAGCATCTCTTTAGAAAAACCAATCTCCAAATGTTCATGGACAGAATGAAGTACATTGTAAGTGTACCCGCTTTTCGCTAAAGTATTCGATGTTTTGAGTCAGCTGTCGGGGAAGACTCCATTCTTTTCTTATTCCGAATCTTTACATTTTGAGATCTTTGCGTGTAAGTTCGGGCGCTGCCTGAAAATTTCCGAGTTCTTTTTTGTTATCGAATAGTGGTTAAGTTGATCCCTCCTGGAGTTCTGGGATAAGGCATTTCCACCAACACTGGTTGAAATAAGCCGATCACAGGCAAGTGTATAACTCATCAAACCCTTCTTCAATCAAAACAATTTTTTTACCTTTCAACAACACTGGGTATATAACTCTGCTTTTTTCTGAGAATCGTATTCAAGCGTGAGAGAAACTTGAATAACAGTCGCCATTCAGTGGATTTTTGGTAGACACCTTGGAATTTTGAGCATCGCTGTTTGCGAGCTCTCCCTTTATTCTAAAAGCTGTAGAAATCCGTCAGGTCAATACATCTTACGAAAACAGTGGCTAGTCCACTATAGTGATAATGTAGCATGTCTTCAATGTGATTGCAATATTTTTGAATGATATCCAAGCAGTCCAACAATAGGAACATTTTCTACACATTGTCGAAACACTAGAAGAGTTGCAATTAAACCTATTCCGTTATATCAAATCTAAACTTATGGTGCTAACAAGTCATTCAAAGTTTCAGCAAAAGCTCCATTGAAAAATTTTCCCTTCTCAGAGAACAATTTTAGAGCTACTACAATAAGCAACATTTTATTGACAAGAGAGACGGTGAATATGTTGGGAGCAACCGAAAAGGGTTAATTTCTGTAACTTCTACAGTCTCACCTGTTTTATAAGCATAGATTGTTGTTTTTAAGTAGCGATGAATGTGCATCAAATGATATGTAACAAGACTGCATTTATTTGTGAAATTGATCTGATCTCAAGCGGCAGGTTTTAACAACGCACAAACCGCCACTACTTTAGCACCGGTATTTTAACGTGAAATTTCTTATTACATTTCTGTTCAGTGCGACTTCATCAGTTTCATCAAAATCTAAGAAGGACATAAGTAAGGATCTCAACAGCATCCTTTCTTTAGGAGACTGATTCTCAAGATTTCATAGAGAAACTAAACATCTTTATACCAATCATTTCGAGTGTTTTCCAAGACCATGCTCAAATTTCGGTATATCTTATAACTATTATTTATTTGCCCGGCTGATGAGTCTGTAAGGACGAAACACGTGTCTCGAGCTGTACAAGAGCCCTTACCAGACCACATGACATGTTGGCTCAAATAATGATGAAAGGACTGTTTATTTGAGCCAACATGTCTTGTGCTCTGTTATGTGCAATCGTACAGTCCGATACACGTGGCCTTGGCAGCCACGTCAGTCGTTCAGGCCCTTCGTCTTTAGCCAAAATCCTCTCGGAGTGCTCCTATCCACCTGCATAAGTAGGCGACGACGCACGATTTACAGATGATTAGTGCTGTTGTTTACTCACTACGTTGTCAAAAACAATAAGCAGTGGAGCAACATGGTGTCTGACAACACAGCGGTAACTTTTACCTCAAAAGGTGATGAAGGTTCTTCTGAGGTCGTGGAATGTAAAATAGCCGAAACGTTAAACATCACAATTCATGATGACATATTAACCCCGTGCATGCTTTGGTGGATTATAATGATTTATAGTGATTTGTGCGACAGTAATCTCTTAGAGCAGAGATTTTTCAATAAAGCGATGAACTTATTATTTCACAGCTTCTTTCGTCATGCTATCTCATTATTCTCATTCAGGTATTCGTAAAATGACGAAATGCCTTCAAAACGCCAGCGAAGCGGCATAAAATATCATGCATAAGGTATGCAATGCTGCATGAGTGCCGGTAATCCATACAATGACTATTATCACAAGCAGATAAACCATCATAATTAGAAGAAATTATGTTGAAGATATTGTCCATCTAATTGTTGTAAATCATAATCACTGAACGTTTGTTTATTTGTGCTCTGCGCATAGGTTTTATAGCATTAGTGCGATTTGGTAATGAGGCCTGATTAGCTCTGCAAGGGATTTTTCCTTATTGTTCTTCGAATTTTCCAGATCGCGCACCAATGTGCTCGGCAGCATCCTAGACTTCTCAGTTCACAAAGCCAAAGTACTGTCGTACCACACAATAACACAACCAAGTGATATTGGCCACCTAGTGTAAAATGAAGCAAATAGCGATTCTCCAAGAGCGAGAAATCCAGAACAGGTGGCATATTCGAATTGTTTCTGCTGGTAATCCATCAAATAATTGTTGTCACGCCGGTATATGTCATGTCTATCAATTATTATTATTGTTATAATTCATAAGTATTGCATTTATTGATAACAATTATTATCATAATTATTAGTGCCGGTAATCCATAAAATAATTATGGTCACAGACACATACTCCATCATTTTTGGAAGAAAATGGCCAAGAATTTTAGAAGAAATAGTGAAGATTTACCCACATATTTGTTACAAATAATGAACTGAATGTTTATGAATTTGTGTCCTACGCATAGGCTTTATAGGACTGGTGTGATTCTGTAATGAGCACTGATTAGTTTTTTAAGGAACTTGGTTCATCGTTCTTTGAGTTTTTCAGATCGTGCGCTAAGGTGTTTGGCAGCATATCAAACTTTGTGCTCCACAAAACAAAGCACCGTTCTAAATCACATGGCGACACAAATAAAAGACATTATCGTGGCCTACTTGAAAATAAAGAAAGTAACAATTTTTCAAGAACGAGATGTATACAGCAGGTGCGATAATCCAATAGCTTTGTTAAATTTATGATAAAAATCAGAGCAAATTTTGTTGACGGCACAAAGGTTGCAGATTCGAAAGATGTGGACCCTCTCCGTCGTAATGATATAGTACGCCACGTCGCCAACAAGTCTTGTGTTGTCGAAACTCAAGTGAATGGTGATAGGGTACGTTTAGTAGAATTTGGTCTTCAAGTTCCTGATCTAGGCATTCTATCTTAGGAGTTCTCCTTTATCGCAAATGTATTGCATAGTTAATAACCACATTTATAGGGTTTGATGGATCTTTTCGCTTTGCCCAAGTTCCGTAGACATATAGCTGTTGTTTCTGCTGCAGATGGGAAAACTGCGGCATGTTTGCTCAAAATTCCAGCTTATGCAAAACGACATGCGATGTTTTCGGTGTATCAGTGTATTTTTTAGGCACCTTTTGTGAGCATTGATTACTGGTTACTAAATAGTTAGTGATTTTGTGTGAAGATGAATCACATTCAAATTACATGCCCTCCACTGGTGGTGGAGCTTATCGTAGATTATGCCATCGTTAATCCTTTTTCCTACGTATAACTGTTTTTCTCTTGAATATCCTCTTAACTCTCAGATTTTAGTAAGTTATCCACTTTATCGGATTTTGACTGCACATGTCGTCGTTTGTAGATATTATTCCTCTCCAAATGCACTTGTTGCCCATTGTTATTTTCAGATGGAGCGTTGCTTTTCCATTTCAAGCGATAACTGCGACAAATATCTGAGAGTCCCACTCGTACTATATTTTTGTTAATGAGGTATGTATAGATCAAACTGGCACTTTGATCGGATTGTGCTGGCAGTAAAACTTTCCTTTCTCTCCTCATTTAAGTCTCAAGAATTCCTACTATTTCTTCCGTGACTGGGGCGGAACTTACCAACTAAACCTTTGCGAACATCCATATTTTAATATTCTTTTGTTACCAATTTTTGGTTACTGCAAAAATCGCCGTTGAATTACCATATCGGTGGACGCTTAACTTTGTGTGTAGCACTTGGAAACACCACCACATTTACGTCGAATGGGAATCTGCTAATTTTTTGACCACAGGCGATGTATCAATGAATAGGATCTGATCGAAGACATGATAGACATTGGAGAAGAGGCTCTACTTCATTGTTGTAGGGATTTTATACAATTTAACCACATTTTGCTATACTGCAGTTGAAAGAACATTGAGTTTCAAACTCGATGTGAGCCTCTTGAAAGAAACGAATAGCAAGGGATATGCTAGTGTTGTGGAACCAGTTTCCAACTCATCCTGATCCTGCCATGACATCTAGAGTTATCCATTGCGAAAAGTCTGTGAGCACAACTGGAACTTCATCTGATGTACTTTCTTGCATCGTCGTTTGGCTTGTAGCACGCCATGTTTTTGTAAAAATTTGACTGCTTTTTCATGCGATTGTTCCGAAAGCGCGATGGCTGTATGCTATTGTTGCGAAAACCATCCACAAACTGGTGCAAGGTGTGCGCGCCGCATGTTAATTGCAATCTTGATGCCAGTATGACAGCGCAATAAAAAGTTTTTTTTTTTGGAAAATCAAAAGCACCATCAAATTTGTCGAGATTTGTGCCATTGAGTAGTTACTAAATTTTTCTAGGAAAAGCTTTGCTCAGCGGAAAATGCTTATATGCAGTATAATATTTCATTTTCAAAGAAAAAAGAATGTTTTTAGCCTAAACGAGGTTGGTACGCCAGGACCATACACCGGTGTTTCGGAGGTTTCGGCCTCCCAGTCAATAACTCCCGCCCCACATTGAGCCCTGCATTGTAGCAAGGAGGGAGGCGTATGTGTTGATGGCATAGTGTACAATGACACTGGTCCATCACCACTTTCAGTCGATGGATTTCGGCTGGTAGACCAAAATTAATCCATAAGATCGACTGTTTCTAATCAACGTAAGCCACTGACATTAACCTTAAAAAAGGTTAAGTCTCACACTATATCCACTTTCCATTACAAGTTGTGTGGAATGCGCTCTTGTACAACGTGAACGTAATTTTTTACCTTTTTTTGTCCAGCTGAGCTTTTTTACTAGACTGATAGTGATCATTCAATAGCGTGGAAAATGCTGATTGCAAGACTGAGTTTGGTTTGTGAAAAGACTTTTATACTATGTTCTAGCAACAAAAATAATATTATGCTTTGCGTTCGGAGTACTCAGTCTTTTGTTCAATCCCTACAGCGATTTTTCGACATTATACAATAAAACTTTGATTCTAAGCTAACTTTGTCTGCACGAAAAGATTGATTATTACTGGAGGGACTTCTACAAACACATATTTAGTAAAGAAAACGCTCAGTTGTTTTGAAAATTTCTACTTTCAGCTGATACAGTTGGTTTTATTGAAGTTATTTATAGAGGTTCGAACAGGAAAAAACACAAGAAAACGTTTCAAGGCTAATTAACTAAGAACAAATGCATAGAGCCATCTGAATTAGTGCCCATGTCTAGTGAGAAAAGCAGCATCAGCAGTGATAAACGATCTTTAAAGGGCAATAAACGAGATAACAAAAATATTAATAGCCATAGAAAGACAAAATGAGTCTGTTCTTTATTTGTTATGGAGCTTTCAATTCCTAAATGCACTGGTAATAGAAAATTTGAAAAGTCTTCGGTGAAGTGGCAACGTTCTCACTGTGCTGCACTATTTTTAGCAAATTAATCAGTCACATGACTTTCAATCACATCGATAATCTTAGGTATTACATAGAATGAGATCTTAACAAAACTAGGAAATTTACTGACTACCGACTCTCTTTTCACTTCGGCATTGGAGATCGATCACATATATTCTTTGGTGATTAACCGTAGTGACCTTTTGACACGTATCGAAACACCAACCGAAAAAATAAATTTCTACGATTCCTTCGCATTTCACCAAAAATTGCGTGATTGATTTGAAAAATTTATGTGTAGCGTTTGATTTTGGAAGTGCAAGATGATAATAGAGTTGGTTTTTTTGATGATTTTCAAACTGAATATTGGTTATTTGACTATTGTAAATCCCAAGACCGACTCTATTAACCTCGGCATAGTTTGAATAAATGAATAGTTTCTTCTGTTTAGCCGTTCCGAGGTGTTATTGATGTTATTTATTGAATATTAGCGAAGCATACAATATTACAGTTAGTAATGCAGCTTGAATACACAATATTCGAGGTGGCTAAGGTTTCGGCGGATCACCTTCGTCAGAGCCTGGAAAGATCACATTGATCCACAATCCACTAAGCCAAAAACCTCTATAACCCTAGCAGAAAACGTTAGGGATGTGTTTTGGATCGCATAGTAAAAGCTTCATTTTAAAACACTCACCGTTTTTGATATTTGGGTCTATCAATTATTAATTGAAGACCAGCCGCTTAAGGTCAGTGCATCAGTGGGCTGTGCCTAACTCGGGCCGGAAAAATCAGCCTGAGGTATGGTTCGGTCACGCGTGATTACGAGGCTCTCTTCTTTTCGGTTCATTTTTGGGCCTTTGCTATGTATCCATAAAGCTTCTAAAGTTTTAAGCGCAGATGTTTTTGGTTCCTGTGTGTGTTTGACGTTGAACATTACTCCTGCATGTTTTTAGTCCCTATGCGCGCCTACTGGGGTTTTTAATCAGGCGTAACCCAATTAGATGCTCTTTTACACGGAGGAAGAGTGGTCTACCCGTTTCGCCATGTACTCATCGACGCATGCCTCGCAAGAGATTAGGTAAATTATACCCGATCTCATACAGTCGCCGTCTCTGCCGTCCGGACAAACTTTGCAGTCATTGGTTTTGCAGAGGCGGTCATACAGTCGATTGCGGACTAATTGACCTTTAGTGTCTTTGGGTGTATTTCAACTATTGCTACCAAATTATCCAAACCTGCTCTTTTTAGGCAGTGTTTAATAGCTGGTGCTTACTGCGTTAGAGATAAAAGACAGAAGGAAAGAAACCTTATTTTAGCCAAACTTGTCGATTAGGAGCATAGAATTTCCTCTAAATCTAACCTGAAAAGCACCTACCGTATCGTAGCCATTAGAGATGGCTATTTTTCGCGCCAAGCTCAAAGATTCTACCTTGTCTTTTTTTCTGTGCACATATTTGTCGCTGTGCGGGACATGTTCTTCAGAAGCGCGCGTTTTACGTGTGAAGGATGAGCTGATAGATAATGAACCAAGATGCTTTTGTTGCTTGGCTTTCGGGACCATTTTGTATTGTAGGAGCTTTCGGACAGGTTGACCTGGCATTTGAAAATGGAAACTAATTTGCTTTCGGTTTCTCACGGGTGAACTTTATGTACTCTGACTGACTGTTCAGCAACTCAAAACATTTGCCCATCTTCTCTTGAGTTGAGCAGACGGCAAGGCAGTCACCTATATACCTACAGTAGAGTAACGGCCGAAGATCGATTATTGGGCTTTCCACTTTAGACACAAAGGCTATAGCAAGTGTTGGCGCTAGTCGTTGTCCAATGCTAACCCTCTGATTTGGGCAAAATACTTCCCGGACCATCTAGAGATTAAACAGTTTAGGCAGTCTTTTGAGAGAATCATTACCTGCCGGATGGAGTAGCCATACATGTTTGTGGTCCTTTCGTGCTCCGTTAAGAGCTCGTATATGGTTGCATTGCGGACTTATTCGACACGTTTGTATTAAGGGCGGTTACGTCAAACGATTCCATCACGTACGCGTTTTTGGGGAACGCGTGCGTTACGTAAATGGTCTAGGAACATTTGAGTGTTGGTTAGATGGGCTGGAATGTGTTTTAGTAATTGGACTAGTATTAGGTCTTTGAATCACGTTATCCTATCCGTTGGCCCGTCTATGCAGGTGATAATGGGTCTAACTTTGAAATTTGATGGATTAATAGACAAAAGATCATCAGTACATACCAACTTATGAGTTTCTTGGAGTTCAAATGAGTAATTATGGGATTGGACATGATGGTGTACCAAGATTTAGTTGAGAGATAACAGAAGGCTTTGAATCACCGAACTTGCTATTTTTACCCATTCTTGGTTTAGTTTTCGATACCGTTTTTGGATTTCCTTAGCATATGATGGGCGATAAAGTGCGGTGTATTCAAGATGTTTTTCGCCCTCCTTTGTCACTAACTGATAGTCTAATTGTTTTGGAATTTATCATAGCTCCCGTATATGTCGCATGCCGTTTTTCTGCGCTAACGTTGGGTTGGAATTAAACATTTTCCCGTGGTAGTGGCTGAGGATTCTGAGAGTTTCTTTAGTAGAGAGCTTTAGTAATTGGACTAGTATTAGGTTCAAAAACCACGTTATCCTGTCCGTTGGTCCGCCTACGCTGCTGATGATGGGTCTAACTTTGAAATTTCATTGATTAGTAGACAAAAGATCATCAGTGAATCCAACTTATGAGTTTTAATAAGAAAGTATAAGACGGGATATGATGGTGGACTAAGTTTTAGTTGGGAGATAACGGAAGGCTTTATACCAGCCGAGCTCGCTATTTTACCCATTGTTGGTTCAATTTTCGATACTGTTTTGGAATTCCTTATCAGATGGTGGGCGATAAAGTGTGGTGACTTCAAGATGGTTTTTCGTTATCGCAATATCTAACTGACTGGGATTTACTACAAACTCTCCTCCCCTTTCACTAACTGATAGTCTATTTGTTTTGGAATTTGCCGAATAAGCCTTGTTTCAACGGTGCTCGTTCGAAGAAGATCCAACTCAATTGAACGAACACAAACATCACAACGAGGACGAACGACTGTAGAGCATCGGCTGGGATTAGTCGGCTTCGAGAGAAGAGAAAACCCTTTGGTTAGTCAAAAAAACCTCATTCCAAAGAAATTCTGTGCCTTCTTTTGATCACCAAAAATTTTTGACACTTTTCCAGTCTCAAAATTCACGCTTGCTGGATGAATAACACAACACTCTTTCACTATCGATGGATCCGTCCATTGTGTTGGCATTCCATATAAGACTTCGATTTGCACTCTTCACTTCAATTTTGGAAATTGACCGTTTGATAATCATGCTTTCTTTGCTCTCTTTTCTCAAGTAAATTGAGCTGTACACATGTTCACCGGCAAAATTTTCACTTAAACATTTTTATTGGAGTCGACCAATCATGGGTTGTATTCGATGGGAAGATTCTTTCTGCGGACCATACCATCTCCCTGGAACCACTCGCGCCTGAACTGCTTTGCGGCTCCTTCGGGAGTGTTGCACCATTCCACGGTAATACGATCATTGTTGGTGTCCTAAGGCGGAAGTTATCACATTATAAGTGAATCAGTAATCATAATCAGTGTTTAAATGAAATTTCTTTCAATCAACCGTTTTTAGCGGTGGTATGAGTTACAAATACATACCCAGTAATGTTGAGTGTTAGTGCGTGAGAGTGTTAAGTGTTAAGCAAACCTTTGAACGTCGGATGGGATCCAAACTCGCATTCTATTTTCTGGGGCGCGTACTGATCATTGCATCACCAGGTCTTTTCTGCCATCTTGCTTTCCTGCCAACATAACAATAGCGTTGCAAAAAAGAGTGGTGGCAGAACGAGTGTAGGTAGTTCAAAGGTTAGCACGCGCCTCCGGAAAGCGTGAAATTGCCATCGACGTTCAAAGTTGTGCACACCACCTGACATTATATTACATAAAGTCAGTGAGTCAGAAAATAAAACACACCTCACGTCCATATTCGAAGGTATCGCATGATACAGCCATGAGTGTTGCCTCCTTTGGATCAAGCACACCGCAAGCTGGGTCGACACCAAGCCGTTTCATGTTCGTCGTCTTGATCGCCCATCCGATGCGTCGTCCAGAGGCGTTGATGATCTTGATGTGGTAGGTGTGCTTGTCGTCGTACGGTGCATTGAAGACAATCTTCGCGTTTGGCTGAGTGTTGATGTCGCCGGGAGGAATTGAGGACATTTTACAATACCGATCAAGCTAATTCGTCGGTTTATATACCTTTTCAATCGCATGATAATTACGTGTTTACTTCAGACTTTTTTGATAATCAGCTCTCAGTTTAGCAAAACTGATATGCTCTCAGATAAGGAAGATTGATAATTTTCTATGATTATTAGAATTAATTAGGGGACGGTGGTTGATGAGACTCCGCGCGAGATTGATCCCTCTTCTTCTCTCTTCTCAGCCTCTTCGGCAATCACTTAACGAACGCTCACGAAATGTTCCATTTTAGCTATACCTGATGTTACAAAGAGATCTGCTCGACAATTTCTCCACGACGCTTGCGAATGAAGATGAAATCCTCGAGCAGCGATGATTACACGAAGTCTAATCCTGGAGATTGTCCATAGATAAGTATGAGTAAATTAGTAAAAAGTTATAACGCGTAAGAAAATAGGATAAAGCCTCTTCTATAACTCTATAGTAGTCTAAGCTTCTGGAGCACATTATTTGTA
>JAHQIW010003343.1:0-113657 GCA_019055375.1 Parelaphostrongylus tenuis | reverse complement strand
GTTATTTAAGGTGGTCGAAGTGTGATTTATGAACTGATATTAAACGAAATATATGGCGCTCTACAATATATCTTGGGCATTCTTCAAATTATGCGCCACCTTTTATTCGCATTTTAATACCTAGAATACAGCATCTTTGCTGTAATAAGACATCAAAACATTCAATGTGGTTCGGACGACATTTCTTTCTGGAATTGATCCCGCAAAATACGTCGAAGAATTTTTCCTGACGATGACTTCGGAATGACCGAAACGAAGGCGACACCGCCGGTGAGGTGCTTGTGAGATGTAACCTTCCCTGAACTATAATCGTGCTTTGCAATGGAACAGTGGATGTCTATCATCCATCATTAGTGTATGATAAGTGGCTCAGCTAAGAATAAGTAGATTTGAAGGTTAAGGAAGAGAAAGCTCTTGGCGTTGATTAATGTCTGGTGGATGCGCCGTGCATTAATCTTTGATTTTCAACTTCGTTTGAGGTGACTGAATGCATATCTTGCCTTTACAATGACTCGCGGTGGCCTCCCGCTGAACCGAGTCAGTGCTGCTTATCCTCTCAGACAAGCCTGAGACCAGTCTGATATCAGCTTACCTACCACCAGGGGGATGGATGGCTTGGTGAGCCATGAGCGCGAGACCAAACCATTGATCTGTGAATAATTATAATAGCAGAAAGTAAAAGTTGACATGGCAGAGACCAACAATTCATTTTTCACATAAGAAGTCTAAGAGCATCAAAGCTTCTGGAACCGTCACCTTTGCTACGGATTGAATTTAGCACCAAATTGGTAGTTCTTCTTCTGAATGCATCTATATTAGTTCAGTAACTAGGTGCAAAATACATCAGACGAAATATATCAAAGTTCTTTATAAACTGGGATGATGACATTGCACACATTTTTTTCTTGTAGTAGTTCCTTCTAAATACTGAAATTCTAGCACTGCTAAAGAACACGGAGGTTGTTAGAAAACTTTTACATCAGTGACTTTGAATTTTGTAGATACTGAAGAGCTCACCATGAATAAAACGCTGCACAACAACCTCCATGAAGCTTTCGTTGGTCCGCACAACGTACGCTCTGGGTATTTCACCGTGCTTTCCATCTGGCACGCCGATCACGGCAGCATCACTGATGTCCTCATGAGATAGTAGAATGTCTTCAAGCTCGGACGGAGCCACCTGCAATAATTTGAAGGAAGTGATAAGGATAAAGCATTTGGCGCTGATCAATGTTTTGTTGGTTCAGTTGCCAAGAAACTAGAAAAGTTATTTGATCAGCCATAAAATGAACACCAAGATCAATAATATACGACCATTTGTTGAGCAAAAATTGTTTGTCTTCCTCGCAAAAAGAATAAGGTGGAGATCAGAGAAGTCGGTGAGGTCACTTTTGAGCTGTAGTCTTCGAATTTTTCCCCCTCAGACGCAGTTTCAGGACGCGAAACAGATAGCAATGCGATGGAGCATTATCAGGGCTCTACGGTAGATGTGATGCCGTGGTTCAATCCGTTTCCCTAAATATATCGAGTCGACTTTGCAATGCGAGATCGAGCATTATCCTAGGAAAGGGCGAGACTGAGTAGTTTCGGGCGCTTCTCTCGTACTGCGCGGCCAACTTCCGGGCTTCTTCTCCGATATCGACACTGATTATTTGCATGTTGCCAGGCAGTTTCCAATACGGCATTCCCTGCCAATCCCATAAAAGCGAGACCATAATCTTTTGAGTTTGGCACTTAGGCTTTAGTTGATCTCATGGATCATGGTCGCGAAGCAATAGTAGCCGTGGCGCATTTTGTTCTCGTATTACACCCAAGGGTCATCTCCAGTTAAAATCAAGCGAAAATAGTCCTGCCTGCGCTGTCACAGTGGAAGACTTCTACAGATGGTAACGCAGAGCAGCGCGGTTGTGAGGTCAGTGCATGAGGTGTTCATCAAGACAATACTCTGCATTAGACCAAAAACTTTACAAAACGGACCATGGTGCTACGATGGTACCCAAGTGTCTGGTAGAGCATTCTCCGACATACCACAATCTTTGGCAATGACCAAATACTAGATAGAAAAATAGAATAAAATAGTAGTGTGTGATGCGGGTTAAGTTGAACTACTGCGATACACCTGTCCTTGCGTTTTTTGAGAGTGCAGAGTTCATTTTTCAAATAAGGATTTACATGACAACTAATGTCTACTATTGCCTCCATGTTATGTACAAATCCGGATGCAAGCCAAATCCGGTGCCTCTGACAAACGGTCTCAAAGCGTAGAACAACTCCTCTAACATCTTCATTCTGCATTGATGTTTCTAACAACATGTCCAACAAATGACACAGAGTGATAGGGAGTGTAGGAACAAATACCGACTCGTCCTCTATCAAACGTGTAATGATTCCGTTTGGTTACCGATTGCATATGATTGTTGCTGAAAATCGTCATAAACAACTATCCCGAGCACCCAACGACTCACAGGTGTTGTTAATGTTCCGTCCTCAGAATACTCTTCTGAGGATGTTGGCAAGGTGGATAGACAAACAACGCTGCTGCCTAAGCTATCATGGGTCCGTTAACATCTCATTTCTAAAAAACAGTTCTAGTGTCAAGAACGTCTGAATCGACTCACCTGTAATCCTTTCACTTTGATCAATTCTTTTAGCCGATCAACTATGTGCAATTGGCCTTTTTCGTCCAAGAAACCAATGTCACCTTAAAAATAGCGGTGTCTTTCCAGAAAAGAAGCACGTGCTCTTATTATTCTCAGCACAAATGTTAACTCATCTGGAAGGGATAGCCTATACAGAGTACTGCGGAGCAAAATCTAACAATAACTTGTGAATAGATGTTCTAATGAGTTAAATTACCAGTTTAAGCTGGAACATGGATGAGAACACGAAATTCTACAAAAAGGTCTTCCTCATTAAGTGAACATTTATTATGAATAGTCAGTGAAATTCACCTGTATGAAGCCATCCTTCACTATCAATCGTTTGAGCTGTTGCATCTGGGCAGCCCAGATAACCCTTCATGATTGTCGGGCCTCTGATACAGACCTCTCCTACTTCGCGAATAGGAAGTGCTTCTCCAGTTTCCGAAGCTATCTACATGACTGTTTATTTGGCCCTCTTATTGGAATACACTCTCGAATTAATATTCTTCTAATATACGTACCTTTAATGCACATTTCTCGCCCTGTGTTTTTTTTTTTGCTCGTGACGCATTATTCTATGCTTACTAGTAATGTTTGTTTCGCGGATATGTGGTTAGATGGGAAGCCAATTAAATCGATTGTGTTATTTGGTTTAAAATGGGTTTTAGGCAGCGCAGGAAGGCTCAATATTCTAAAAATGCATTTGGATTGAGGATTGGTGAAGAAAGAAAATTACAATAGTGTTTCGGGAGATCTTTTGAGGAGAACAGGAGCTTCGAGGTTGAGACGCACTTTGACCTATTATTGGAGGTTTTTAGAACGCCGACTATTCGGCAATAGCTTGACTTACAAAACAAATTGGATACGTGAAAAGCTCGATAGGTTGGTGCTTCATGAGATGAGTGAACACCAAAGAACGTCATCATCTGGAGGGTTTTTTTTTGCACAAAACAAAAGCGACGCATTTCTCAATCGTATCATAACGCATGAAAAAAAACTATTAAAATGGATGAAATGCATTAGAAAATTCGATGTAATTACTTAGATTCCGTCAGTGGAAGAGATCCAAAATTTTTGCGTTTTCTATGTCACTCAATGGGTCTGACATCACTCGGCATGTGAGAAAACCATAATGGGCTGGCTCCTTTTGAGATTTTAGATCGGTAGCATAATGCCTAGCAAGTTGAAGCAGGACGACTATCATTTCTTCTATTGTTTTCAGTGCGTTACCTGAACCTCCCAGTACTATTACCTCTCTTCGAGCGTAGAGACGGCCGAAATTGAATTATCTCTCTAACAAAGGAAGAAAAGTCCGGTGTTGTACCGTGGTTTGTTCTAAGCGAAAGAAATGTAAATACTAAGTAACCCTTTCACGACACTGTACACTTTTTGTATATACATTCCTTTGGTCGAAACTTTTGAAACTGATTAATTTAATTTCCAATCCCTTTCAAGCTCATTTCTTATCTTGTAGACCAAGTAATAGTATAACAATTTCAAAGAAAATTCGCTGCATCAGAACCAGTTGCTAATTAGTAAATCAATATTTTAATGCGATGCCTAGTTACGATGTAACTGATTCGTCGTTAAAGAGTTAAGAGAATGAGTGGACATAAGAAAATGAGCATAGAAAAACAAAACGCTTCTTATTGGCTAATCGGCGGCGATGGGTTTATAAATCGCGTGGTATCTCGCTGATGTGGAAACAAATTTTATGGGAACTGCTGCGTCAGATATTCTTCTGATACAACCCTAATGCGCCCTTCCATGATTTTGGAAAAAAAACGATAAGCATGGCTGAAGTGCAATACTCAGAATTATTTACTCCATTACAACCATACGAATTACCGTATGCGCTGATCCTCATAAGTAAAATTGAGGGGAAAAACATCAGAACAATAGGAAATTGATAAATTATGGATTCCTCGTACCTTTTGCTCAAGAGTTGAGACTAGCATTCCGACATTACTGAATTCGTCTCTTGAGTCGAGTGGTGGAAAATGCGTTCCTTTACTGCATTCGGTCAATCCATAGGCTGATTAAATCGCTTTTATTGTCATCACATATTATCGATGCTTTTTAAAAAAAACCACCCAAACCACAGATGGTGATATGATTAGAAAGGCATGTATTCTCTCAGCGGTGTAACTGATGATAATCGAATTTGCAAATACCATTACGATAAATGATAATCGAATTTGCAAATACCATTACGATTTCACAACTGAGATGCGAAAAGTAAGACAAAGGGCAAATCAGAGGAATGAACAAGCGTTTTGTACTCTCTTTGAAATGAAGGAACTAATTCTCCGTTCACAGAAAGTTCTGATTCACCTCTTTTGTGTTTAACAAGGTATCAAAAGGTGAAGCTCGATGTTAATCAATCTCTGAGGAATGCATCATGCACTTGTCTACTTCTAGAATCGTTTGAGGTGATTGAATGCATTTCCGGGCTTCCACAATGACTCGAAGTGGCTTACTGATGTATCAAGTCAGTGCTGCTATCCTCCGCGACAAGTCTGGCACCAAATCAACCCGGAAGGATAGAAGGCTTGACGAGCCTTGAGCACAAAATTGAACCACCGAGTATTGACGGATCATATACGTGTGTCACAGAGTACCTCTTACCACTGCGCCACACGCACTCAGTGGATGTTTTTATTATACTTTTCATATACAGAGACTGGTGCTTTGGAGTTATCGCCTTATTAGAATGTGAATTGGTGAAACTTGCTGTAACATCTAGTTAGCCGATGAGTTTGAGGCGAAGTTATTACCGACACAAAAACCATATTCAATCGCACTGTGAACAAAACAGCTAATCTGCACATTACGCTTTCTTTGGTACTTCCACTGGATTTCACTTGGAGACGTGCGGTTGAACGTGACTCTTCTGCTGAATATTGAGGCATTCGCTAACTGGTTGCAGTCAGTTCAAAAACCAGGCGCTGAAGTAAGCGAAACGGCTGAATATTGCTTGGAGATATAGAAGGCATACAAGAATTCTCGCTTTTGTTTAACTGGAAGAGCGATGAATTACTGAACAATGTTAAGTTAGTAGAAAATCTGTTTCACTTGGGTAATTGATTCGCTCTGTAATCTATTAGCATAAACGTGTTGTATTACATGCATTATCTAATATAAATGCCAATCCAAATCGTTGCGATTTTCCTTTTGAAAATTGTAGGATTGTATTCAAGAACGACATACCTTAAGCCAAATATCGTACATGCTGGTATTTCTTGAGAAATTCTTCACCGAGATCTTTTCCCACTGGAGCAGCTCCGGTAAAAACGAGCTGAACCGACGACAGATCGTACTTGGCAGTCATTGGGTGCTTAGTGAGGAATAGCAATAGCGGTGGCACCACTATTACCATTTTCGGCTGAACTGATATCATAAATGCACGAAAAAGCGCACTAGGAACTGGAGTGCGCAGATTTTATTTCCAATTTATGGGCTTCTTCTAAACAAATTGCTCCCTTCTATGTTCTAGCTATGATTCTCATGACGACATATGTCTTACAAGCTACCCAACAATTGCTTATGGAAAATGTTCGTGTCGTTTTAATTTTTGAATATGATTTTTACAATGGTATTGCATATTATTAGTTACTGTCGTTCAATTGTGCATTTTTTTGCAAACATTTTGCTATACAACTTACTACACTTGCTTCGAGATGAAACTGTCTAAAGAACAAATTCGTTTGTTGCTCATGCACGAATGGCTTGTAGGGTAAAAGTTAGTTCAGCGGCGAGTAATAATAATGAAGTGTGGGGGCGACGATACGCTTACAGAAAGGACGGAGGAAGTGATTCACGAAGTGTAAAGTTAGCGGGAACAATCTGGAGGATCAGTCGCGTTTAGGCCGTTCGCATGAAGTTGATCGTCAAGCAGTACTTGTGATGCTCAAAGACAATCCCTCAATAACATGCCGAATGCTAAGTGAAGAGTTCGATTGTTGTTTCAAGACTATCGCAAACATTCTACATGAACTGTATAAGGTGTCCAAGAAGTCAAAGTGAGTGCCACTTGAATTGAGCGAAACCCAGGAGGAGAAGCGTGCTGAAGTTGTTCATTATCGTCTCGGTCGATACGTCACTACACGCCATTCCTATATGAATAGTAAGCGAACTTCTTTCCAAGACCGTTATAGGCAAAATGTACACCAAAACGTTCGCAACGAACACGCAACTGAACGACACCGAAATCATGCATCTTCATTGCAAAGATCATTTCAAAAAACCAAAACGGCACAAACTTCTCAAATAACCTAATTGGCTATGTAATATCGTGCGATAATTGTCATACCATATTCCATAAAGAGAAAGTTGGCGTTACAACATGGCAGTCCCACATTTGTGAGAACGCAGAGATCTCATGCTACACTTTCACATGCTTTCGTAAAGTGATAGCTTCCCACTAATTTGACTATTGAAATATCGATCATGCAAGCGACATTCGAAGCAAAAGAGCTGAGTATTACCTTATACGTTTGGATGGCTTCTAAAAATACAGTCGGGTCGAATTTGCTGAAGACAATGCCTGTCGCTCCATTGGACAGAATGTGGTTCATCGATCCGAAACCGAATATGTGATGAAAAGGGAGAAACAGCAAGAAATTTTCTTTGTGGTAATCCCAGTTTCCGTCCCCAATTTTCGGAATAAAATGATCTACACAGTGTCTGTAACGTAAAATAATGCTTGAATGTTGCTTGAAACCTCTAGAAACTGCACAATATGAGAGCGAACGTCTGAAACGAACTTGTCCCAAATATCCATCATAGTGGAGAAATTCTTGTGACTCAGCATTACACCTTTCTGTATACCCGTCGTTCCACTTGAGTACGGTAGAAGAGCAGTATCCTCAGGACTGAAAAAAGCGGTAGTCAGGTTTTGACAGAGTTAAAATGCTGAAATAGGTTCACTTTGATTCCAAGGGTATTCTTCATCGCTTGAGGCTGTGGTTGGAATAGTGGCACGCAGCGCGATTCGCATGCCGCGCGCGGTTTTGGTTATTGATCACTATTTTTTCTCCATTTTCACAACTTTAATGTTTCTTATGTTACTTCGATGCTCTTTGGCCTCATACGAGCCATTCTATGTTTTATGTGCATATAATTCTTTGTTTGCTTAGAAAAAAAAAACTCGCTTTTCTTACGTGTGGTAATATGAATCTTTTTGTGATACCTATTCTATTCGACTGTTTTTTGACTTCGCTCGAAACAAAATAACCATAGAACATATTGTGAGCCTTTCATGAGGTCTGTTTGACACCTATGGTGCTAGATGTACGTTTCAGCTTTCAAGTAGAGCCTCATCAGTAACAAGCGCCTTTCGGTTCAGCCGAGCCCCCACATTGTACATTTTCACGTTTTGCAAAAAATTTTGCATTGTTAATCATCTTCTTTTAACAAACTGCTACTTCTTTTCCTACGCATCCATACGACAAAAGCGTAATTTTGCTCTTTCTAGACATATTAATAGTCATTAGATAACTCAAATTTTGGGACTTTGAGTGGTGTATTTTACCTAATGATAGGCCTTTATATTACGCTACAGTAAAAATATGAAATTCTATTCCAACAAACCCGAGCAATTTTCGCTAAGTAAAGCTTTTCCTACAAAATTCAATAATTAATTGATAGCAGAAGTTTGGCAAATTTAACGGTACTTCTGGTTCACAAAAAAAATTTTTTATTGGCATTCCACGTGCTGCGAGGTATGTGAATCGATTTTGCAACATTGGCGTTAAGCCATCAACTTTCAACAACCAGCCGATAGCTAAAATCTCGAGAATTTCAGCGGATAGGCTTGCTTTTTGAGAAGAAATCTCTTAGTCCACTGTAGCAGTAAGAATATGATTTGGCGCGCATTTTAGTACTTTTCGCTGGACATACCTTTTCATCTGGACTTTCAATAACCGTTCGACAGCACAGATCTCATCGAGTTCCACAAAGTGTTTGGTTTTCTATAGCAGCTTTTTTCTGCGTTGTTAAAGCTATGTTTCTGGTTTCGTTCTCGGCGATAATCGCACGCTACATGTGAACTGCACTGCGCGATCGACGCAGCACCAAGTGCGAAACTCAGTATTCTTCCAGCTGTAAGAACGCAATAGGAAATTTTTCTAGAAACCAAGCATATGTTCGAAATTGTTAAGATTTGTGCTATGGAATGATTATTGAACGTCTAGATGAAAGGCTGTGTCAAGCGAAAGATGTTCGAAAGTGAAATAAAATAATATTTTTACTATTATGCCATAATATGGAAGCTATTCGAAAAATAAACCACACCTTATGAATTCTCGAGATTGAAGCTATTGAATGATTACTAAAATGTGATGAAATAATAAATAAAAAAACGCTTTTTGAATACGGATGCGGATAGGGAAAAGTAGCGACAAACTTTCTATTGTTTTGCAATTTTCAGTCATTTTCATAACTCTTACGTTCTTTTCTATAATAAATAATATCAAGACTGATAGATTTAGATCTTAAATTCTTGGCACATGTTATGCATTCAACAGATTGCCAAGATCACTGTGATTATGCAGTGAAAGAGAGCTTTTTTTCAAACATAAAAGTTATGATTGCACCAAAAGCATGCGAGTGTATAGAGAAAATCATGAAGTATCGAAATCTTACAAATTCTAGACTCATTTCTGAGACGGTGAAAAAACTCTAATCAAATATCAAAAAATGCGCACCGGCTGCTATTTGCACGGTGATTGACGATGGCAACTGATGGTTCTGAAAGGGTTAAAAATTACAAATCGCCGTGAGGGATATCCAAACGATTGCACAAACGGTATATGGAACGCCATTAGCTTGCAGTAAGGTTTAGTGGACAAATGCTAGAGGTAACTTCGTATTTTTCCACCACTAAACTGACCAACAGAACGATTATTGGCTACTACATTCTTGCATACATTCGTTATTATGTCTTAATATATGTGAAAAAACTCGAATGTGAATTTTACGAAACTCTCGCAAAACAATAAGCTGTATATGCTTGTTACCACCTCTAATCACCGCGCCTCGACTTATAATACGGAATTGCATGTCTGTATACTAACTAGTACGACTCTCTCAGGGTGGTAAAAAAAGTGATACTCGACAGAAAACGAAAATTTTCGCATTCGTTTAAGCTGATTTTGCTCTATAAGAGAAGCCCTCATAGTTTTCGTAGTTTCGATCACTCTCGACAAGAGAAATCCTTCTGAACAGCTAGACTATTTTGATCCCATGCACAATAATTTATAAAGCTTCAGGATAGTTCATGCAAAAAAGCTCAGAGATGGCTAAAGGGTTAGAGAGCCGAGGGCTTAACATTAACCTATCCTTAAGGGATGTGACACGCATTCGATTCATCAGGTGTTGTTGAAAGTAAATGAATACATATCTGACTTGTACAATAATTTACAGTGATCTGTTGGTGCATCAAATCAGTGCTATCGAAGCAGCGACGAGATGCGTTTTGCACAAATGTCTCTAACGTGTGACATACGGATTTTGTTTACAATTGACTATTTTACCATATACAGCTTTTATCACATGTTTCGAAACGAAAATCATTACATATCCAACGCTGAACATCTAACGTATAACAAGTATGAAAATCCTCTCCGTTGCTAATTAGTCAGAGTTATCGCGGGCGCGAGACTATCGCTGGTCCGGCAGTATTTGAAGACATTAGTTTTAGACTCAAAAGAATTTTTCAGTTACGACAAGACTTTTTTTTTTCTTATTGGGTCTGACGCAATTGTGTCTGCGACTTGGTGTATACGCAGCCTCACCAAGACATTTACGTGGGCGTGAAAGCATATTGCACATATCCGTGTCAGTAACGAGTGCATCAGCTTAGTGTGCTTATCCTCTCAATCGAGTCTAGCATCCATTTACCGAACACCTAGCAGTAATAGATATGGTTAGCCTGGGACGTAGCATTAAAGGAACGTATGTATTTCTAGCAACTTAATCATTACTTCGAGTCAATGAACAGCCTTAGGATGAAGATAACTCTAAAACTCACTTGTACACATATTTTGGAAGAGGGGTGATAGGTGTGCTGATGACTTCCTCCCAAGAGACCACTTCTGGAGGGAGAGTATCCGATGAACCCGATGGTCGCACACAGATTACATACTGAGGAACGACGCTTATAGTTCTCTGTAGTAGACCAGAAACCGGAACAAGTCCTAAATGCCTTTTTGTCACCAACCCACCTGTACTCTTGGGCACTCCTTAACCGCAAAAAGCACTTTGTTCAAGTTTACGTAGTTTGTGATCACTACTTTGCAATCCGAATCGAAGAACTGGCGCTTGAGTTCGTCTAAAATTCACTGACAGGAAGTTTCTATGGAATGTTTGTCTTCAGTGGGCTTTATGCCATATCCTTGTCCCGTGATCTTAACACTACCTATGTAAGAGGAACGTCTCTTAATAATTTAGCACTGTCTCTGTAGAAGAATTAGTGAGAAAGTAAAAATAAAGCAATGAAAGCAAGTATGAAATCTTTGCTTATTGAGCCAGTTGCACGAAGTTCGCAAAAAATCCAATTTATTCGACTAATATTTCAACGTCCTCGTTTTTTTAGAAGGGTAAGAGGACGAAGACTACAGCGAGTGCGGACGACTGTGTACATCAATTCAAATCATGCTTCGCAGAAGGAATACATACTGTGAGTTTATGCAAATAAATCTATTTTTGCCAACTTCGTGTTATTAGCTTACTCAACAAGTAATAAATGATTGATTGGCAAAGCCGAAGTCAAAAGAAAGTCGATTCCTAAGTGATAATATTGTTCTTTAAGAAGCTTAGCTAGGTCTCACAATAACGGTATGATGTGGTAGTATCAATTCTACTGTCAACCAGAAAAGCATCAAAAAAAAAGATTTTAAATCAACTTTGTAGTAGATAAACGCATAATTGCTGTAGTCCAGAAAAATCTGCTCGCCGGATGTCTTATTATTTATAAGATAGTGAAGTTTAACTCTTGGAAAAACTCGAGAAAAAGCTGAAAATTAAAAAGTTGCTTTTTTGCCGATTCTTCTGCCTTATTTCTTTCGCGAGCCTTCGCTGTGTCTATTCATGAAGTAGTGAAGCAGAGGTATGAAGCCACTTAGTGCATTGGTACACTTATGTGTGACGATAAACTAGTGATCATGTTACATATAACTCACATTCTGTGCTCTGAGCACCCGCTGCGGACATCACACCTCCAGTCAGCAACGCTCCTAGGTAGAATACGACGAAGTGGTAAGAGTTTGGCAACACCTGACAGCACACATCTTGATGGCCGTAACCCCTGAAATTTAACAGAGGTCATGAAACCACAAACGAACTACATAGCCGCCTTTATGTTACGAATTGAGAGCTGCGCTATGCACCGAGAATGACTCTATAAAAGTTTGAAAAGCAAAAGCCAATTATAATAAATGATGAGATTTTTGACGTATATTGAAAAGGATAAAAGCAGTACACCTTCGCATTTTGAAGAAGTATGTTATCAAAAATTCTCGATCGTAGGCGAAGATTTTGAGTAGATATGACACCAATATACGCTAGACACACCAGACTCAGTTCTCAAGTAATCTATTCTCTCATAATCTAGCCAGTTAGAGAATTGGAGAGCGTTCTTGCAATAAATCTTTGGGCATTTATGAAGGAAATCGCAGACAAGGCATATCCTGAACACCCTCCTTTGTATAATTTGGTTTCCCATGGATTCACTTACTTTTGGGAAAGAAAACTGGCTACCCGATGAGCTTGGTCGTAGACATTCTCGAAAGTGATTTGTATCCGTGGATCTTCGGCGCTTATCTGAACACATGGCTATCAACGAAAATGAATTTTGGAAAGATATAGTTAGCCGAATTTGGGTCCGTTATTGGAAGATATTTGAGGTTGTAATAATTACAATTTTTATTCTACAAATCTACTATACATCAGATAGTCAAAATCAGTGTCTAGTAGCCGTTAGAAGCAAGAAAAATTCTTTCTATAGAACAGCTACCAACTAGAATCAATTTCAATGCTATCGTTTCCTAAATTCTCAAAGCTTACACCGAAATCATTCTCTCAAAATCTACTACCACTTCTGTCACTTAAGTAATCCAAACCTGCTTGACGCTGAAAGCTCTATGTAAAGATTTATGGTAGGGGAGAAAAAGCTCATTACTTGGACACTTGAAAAGCTCGTCTATTAGAATTGTGGAGAACTATCACATTATCCACTCTTTTTTTTGTGAGACAATACTATGATTCCATTTTGGCGGCGGGTGTGAGTGTCATCTGTGATCCGTGGGACATCGTCGATTGCGAGTACACTTGATTAACTTTAGTTAAGAACGCGTTTACCCAACATGTAAGTGATGATTTTTAGGAAATACTTGTATCCTCGTGGAGTTAGCTTTAGAATTTTTTCGTTTATTTATTATATAATCACCGGCGCATCATTGGATTTTCAGGAATTGAGTATTTTTTCCGACTTAGTCACACAGTTAAATTTTACGCTCCTTTGAGCTCACATAGCATCATCTCTGCACTGCCGTTCATCGTAGTTCTTGAGAAATTGAAGATGTTATCGCCAAAATGAAGATTCAATAGTGATTCCCATCGTTATTCATTCTTTTCTCGTCCCATTTGAGCGACTTAACCAACTACAGCAGCGTCGCAGTAAACAGCCGCCTTGTCAAACCCGTTCTTAATGGTACGATAAGTTTTCGATGAATAAACCATACTGCATCACGATTTCTGCCGCAGTCTAATGGAGTATTTATGTAGAAAAATCTAACTCCATGGCATGCGAGCGTTGAAAAGACTGTATCAGTTCTGACATTGCCGAGCGCGTTCTGGTAGTCGCTAAATGTTAGAACAAGTGGCAGGCCGTACATCCGATGAAACTTGATAGCTTTGAACACGGTCTTTATATGATCAATCCAGCGAATACCTACTGGGAATGTGTTTGCTCGATTAATTATGCTCTTCCAAGGTCTTCGACGCACGCAAAAACATGGATGTTCCTGCAGGGTCTGTCGAGCACATTTGACAAACGCATTGAACGCTATTGTAAAGATTTCTCTAGTCACCTTTGCCGACCAAGACGATTGTGACTTTTCCTTCGAAGATAGAATATTATATGCGTGAAGTACAAAGTGTAAACTTTAGCTTCAGGAATAACTTTTTGGCGGAAATGGCGGAAAGGCTTTTATAGCGTGCTGTCTCAAGGAAGAGAATATTACATTTCACATTCAAAATGTATAGCGTGTTTGCATTTGTGTTTGCCGAGCTTTTCACCGGATCAAGGTTATCACTGATGTTTTGGTGATTTTCGATTGTTTGAGAAACCGCGATTCTGATGATGCGCTTGGTCTCAAAAAAGTCTTTTTGACGCGCTTTAGCAACAAAAAGAATAACATGACAAATCCGCGAAGATGTTTTCCATTGCTTGAACTTCATAGTGGCTTCATTTGACAACGTGAATTGGAGATAGACTATTACCAATAAAAGAATCGAACAAGCTCTCTTCCACAGTTCTAATGTAAGAAACTCAAAAACTTTCTTTGAAAGGAGAAAAAAGTTCTAAAAAACAATGAACGTTAGTTGAAGTCGCTGTGCCCGCAGTGATTTGAGATGCATGCGATTTGCGTCATTCATTTGGAGATATTTCCTCCATTTTGAAAGTTTCCCAGGCTTTTTCCGTATTCTGATACTCCACGATTTCCTCTTCACGGTCATAAGCTTTTGATGCATATATTCACTAGTGAATATATAATCTTCTTTTGCTCTATTAGGACCTTTCAAAATTCAGAAGTTCAAAATCGCCGCTTTTTAAGCTATCGACTAGGTGCTAGAGGTCTGGTAAAAAGCCGTCTATAGATCTTGGCCGAGTGAAAATTGTGCTTTGAATATGGAA
This sequence comes from Parelaphostrongylus tenuis, assembly GCA_019055375.1. Lineage (NCBI taxonomy): Eukaryota > Metazoa > Nematoda > Chromadorea > Rhabditida > Metastrongylidae > Parelaphostrongylus > Parelaphostrongylus tenuis. The sequence continues at coordinate 99,098 of JAHQIW010003343.1, read as the reverse complement.
CATGATTTCATCTTTGCTATTACAGCGCACTAAGGCGTTCTCAAAATCAACTACAGTATCAAAAGTGCTGATATATCGGCCATTTAATAACTAATCAAAGTCTAAGGAAAACAAGAAAAGCCTCGTCATGAACAGATTAGAACCAAAACCAAAGATGAAATTAGATTCATAAAATAAACCGCTCATGGGTGACGTAAGAGCCGATATGGAAAAAGAAATAAGCTTACAAATGCGGCCCGCCCCTGAGTCTTGTTGATGGTACGTTGCACACCTGATAGAACCTTCTCGTGGATCGCAGTGGTACATACCGGTATTTTCGCGTACGGTGAAGCAAATATATTTTGTCTATCTGAAATAGCATCTAGAGCATCATTCAATGATCCTAGTATCACCATACCTCGCTATAGTTCTGAACGCTCTGAAATTTATCATTCAAGAGAGTTTTGTTAAATCTTTTAATTTCTTGCGGTTATTACGAAGATTTCTCAGTTTTTAATTGTGAACTGTATATAATTTTCCAAGTGAATTTCTCTTATATGGAATTTGCTATCTATTCAGAGATCAATCTGATGCTATATAAATCAGGATGCTTTGCGTGAGCTATTGTGCGATACCTATAAGCAACATTTCTCACTGATCCATCTTCTAAAGTTGACAGTCAGATTGCTAAACGTCTCACAGAAATGGTCTGCGAATTCTGATAAAGGTAGGCTTTTTTGAGAAAGAAGATTTGGTGTTCACCTTTATTTGATCGCTGTTGATCACCACTTCGCGAAGAGGAGTTGCGCACACAAGAGCGGAGGGGTAACTCCGGAACAATGCGCAGTACCTGGAGATAGCTAAATATCTACCCTAAAAGTGACGGAATTAATGCCAATCAATTTAGTTTTAGTCATTTTTGGCTTTTATGGGGTAGTGCCTTCAGAGCCCTATTATGCTAGACAGTAATTGTGCAGATGATTCCCATCGGTCAGGAAATGTGGCTTAGAGGACGTAAAATAGCAGGAGGTGGTCGCTTTTGCTCACCTTTCAAGACCTTAAATTTATTGTGATAGATGATTACAATCGCTAATCGATACCTATCAAATAAATGCCTCTTTAAACTCAGTGCGTGACGACTGTCCGTAAACATAGAAAAGGACATTTTGGCCGATTGAGAAGGCTGTTATTTTAAGTTTGTTTTGCTCTATCAAATGAGCGTAGAATGAGCCGAAACAAGAACTGACGAACATTTCTGTTATATACCTTTACATATTGCTACATATCTTGAATCACTGAGCATATCACGTTGGAAACTAGGTTCTGCCGTACCTTCTAGTAATTTTTGTCTGCTTGCAACAAATTTATTTCTTGGTCTTTTCGCGTGTTTTATGTCACTTGAAAGCCTGTGATTTCGAGAATCTACATATGTGAACCAATTTATTTTTCGTAGCTGCATAAAATTTCGGAACTTCTCAGTTTGATAGCACAAATTTCGAAGCCTATCCCTTTTGCTGGACAAGAACTTTTCATAAAGAGTGTTAGTAATCATTCGAAAGCCTAAATCTCTGGTTAGCGCGGTACATAGTCGGCTTTTTGAAAAGGCCCTTTTACAGCGTTGTGGAATTGAAATAAAACTACGTTCCACATAGGCCGTGCAATTCAACTATATCTTTGCTGAGAGCGCGAAAATCACATGAACGCGTGGAGAAAATCTGTTAGTATCGGAGTCACACGTTCAGTTTCGAGCTTTTTTCAAAGCGGAGAAACAGTTCGTGATCGAATAACAAGAATAGCACTTCACATAGCCACTATCGGTCGATGATCACGCCAATGCCCCTGTCTCTAGCCAGCAGCCTAATGGCTAAAAACAATTGCTCGCGTATGTAAATCAATCTTATTTACCCTGTCACACTGCATAGAAACGGTCTTTCCAGACATTAAGCACACTGTCGGATTCCTTAAACCTTACGTTATCGAATAATTATCAATAGTCTAAAGAAAGAGCTCTCTATTGCGAGATTTCAAAAACCGGCCACGTCCTCCGTGAGGCAGGGATTTAAGCTTTCGAATGATTACTAATACTCCTCATGGAAAGATCTGGTCCAACGTAAGGGAGGCATGTAAATGCGTTACCAAATAAAAGTATGAAAATCTTCCTTCACTATAGAATGAATGCTTCCCACTCAAAATTCGTGGACGTCTCTTGCATGAGTTCCTCAATCCATAAGATCGACTATTTTTTAAAACTCGCAAGAAACATTCAAAATGATTCCGAAAAAAAAAGAATGCTCAAAGCCTAAGCGAGGGTGGTACGCCTGGGCCATACACCGGTGTTTCGGAGGTTCGGCCTCCTCGTCAGTGACCCCCGCCCCACATTAATCCCTGCATTATAGCAAGGAGGGAGGCGTATGTGGTGACTGTACAGTGTACAATGACACTGGTCCATCACCACTTCTCAGTCGATGGATTTTGGCTGGTAGAGCAAGATTGCTCCATTAGATCGACTGTTTTTGAAACATCGCAATAAACATTCAAAATGATTCCAAAAAAAAAAAAGAATGCTCAAAGTCTAAGCGAGGTCGGTACGATGGAACAGTGTCATTGTACACTGTGCCATAACCACATACGCCTCCCTCATGCAGGGCTTAATGTAGGGCAGGAGTCACTGACGAGGAGGCCGAAACCTCCGAAACACCGGTGTATGCCCCTGGAGTACCAACCTCTCTTAGGCTTTGAGCATTCTTTTTTTTAAATCATTTTGAGTTCCTTGAGTCATTCTGCCACCGAAGCAACACAAAACTATGTAGAGCACCTAACCACAAAGCGATTGGCCTACGAATTACACAGAGGTTGTTTTATAAGTTTCGCAAAGGAGAGAACAGTACGTTAGAATAAGCTGCGACAGCTTTATTTTAACGCAGTCAAGATAACGCTCGACCACATATTGCGCATATGATCACCATTTTATCAGGTATCTGGCAACATTCCTTGGCAAAAACGGTTGACAAAGTCAATGATGTGATAAATGTCTTGTATTCATTTTGAAAAAAAAAATTTTATACAATGACAAGAAATAAAATGGCACATTTTTAGAATCTTAAGAACATGAGCTTTCGAATAACATTGAATACGATAAAAAGACTGAAATATAAATTCACTGCAAATAGATAAAAATAAAAAAATACAGCGGAAGTGTTTTAAACTTAATATGATTACCACTTTTCAATATCAAATATACCTTAGATGTATCGGGTCCTCGTTGTTGAATAACAGCTTTCAAGTATTTTGTTTGAAATGTGGAGATATCGGCTTTGCACTCGCGGAAAATCTGGAAAGAAATTGGAAAATTGAGAGAAACTAAATAAAGAAACGTAAGATTTCTTTCTGCTATGCTCTTTCACATAATCTCATTCTATTAAACTCGAGTTATTCTTATCTCAGAAGCGAAATAATGGAAAAATATACTTACATGTGAAAGGCAAATACTCGTAGTAAACGAAGATTTGTTCTTTGCCAATACAAACGGCCGAAAAAGCAAACAGGACGACATCGCTCTTAAACTGGTTAGAGGAACATTATTCAACCTTTGATAGAAACGCCCTTTTCACTTCTTTGGGAAATCTTTACTGAACTAGCTGTGAAATTAGGTGACGTGTCCTTTGGAAATAAATAAACAGGACAAGTTCTGACCAAAAGAAGCCATATTTACCCCTTGAGAAATGAGATAACAGAAGTGTCAACTTATAGTGTACTGAATTATATCATGTGAGATGTGAGATATAAGAAAGTCAGCGGTGCTGAGAGGCACACCTCAAGGTGATAGATTAGCTCAACGACGAATTGGTTCTTTTTGTTATCTGGAAGTAAACAAAGAAACGACTCCTTTCGCAGGACAAGAACTTTTCGTAAAAGTGTTAGTAGTCATTCAAAAGCCAAAATCTCTGGCTACTGCGATATGTGCTCCTTTTTCAAAAAGACCCTTCTATTACGCTGTAACATCCAAAATTAAAACGTTTTAAGCCGCCACTTGTGGGGAAGCACGAAAAGCATATTAACGTGCAGAAAAAATTGTGTAACATCAGAGTCACACGTTTTATGTGGAGTTTCTTCCAATGTATAGTAAAAATTCCTAGTCAAATGACAAAAATTTCACGTCACATGTGTGGCGCAGTAAAGCAATCGATAGATGACCGTATTGAAACCACGGACAACACCCGCACCCCTCGCTCTCAGCTTCTAAATTAGCCGAAAAACAAATGCCCGTTTTTGTGTCAGTCTTATTTTCTCTTCTACATTGCAGTAAAATGGTCTTTCCAGATATCAAGCATAGCATTGAAATTATCGCATCTTACGCTATCTAATGGTTAAACATAGTTCAAGAGAGCAGTCTGTTCTGCTAAAAACATGCATGGCGTGTAACACAAATTTCCTTTTTTTGTTGCAGCGTTAAAAAGCTTTTTTTTTTAATTAATCGGCCAAGTGGTGCAGTATCCACAGATTCGAGCTTTCGAATTATTCTCTGAGGGTTAATGAAAATTCTTCGTGCTGCGAAAAGTAACGTTTCTCACATGTTCCGAAAAAGAAAAACGAATGACAGAAAAGACCAACAGATTCAAGGAGAACAGTTTGGCAGTTTGGATAGATGTTGCTCGTATATAAGGTGGCTCGACACTTTGATCGACGAGCGCTCAATAGGATTTCATTCGCTTTCCATCTGACCGTTCTGTACGGTGAGGTTCATATCAGTCGAAAGCGCAGGCCATCGACCAACAATAACAGCTACAACTGTAAGTTTACGTGAGTTCCAGCCAAGACATGTTTCTTTGTCCCTGCTATCGACAAGGGTAACTAGTGAGGCGTTTGACCTTGATGAGGCGAGTGAAGCTGCTGAAAATCACGTAAGCCCTGACACTAACTTTGAAAAAGCTCAAAATGTTCTCAAGACTATATCCACTTTCCATTACGAGTTGTATGGAATGCGCTCCTGTGCAGCGTGAACGTATTTCTTTACCTTTTTTTCCATTCAGCTAAGCTTCTTTACTAGACTAATAGTGGTCATTCTTTAGCATGAAAAATGCTGATTGCAAGACTGAGTTTGGTTTGTGAAAAGACTTTGATACTATGTTCTAGCAACGAAAATTGGATTATGCCTTGCGTTCGGAGTACTCGGTCTTTTGTTCAATCCTTGCAACGATTTTTTGACATTATATAGTAAAACTTTGATTCTAAGCTAACTTTGTCGGTACGAAAAGATTGATTATCACTGAAAGGACTTTTACGAACATATTTTTATCAAAGAAAACGCTCATTTGACTTAGGAATTTCTACTTTCAGCCGAATACAGTCGGTTTTACTGTAGTTATTTATAGAGGTTCGAACAGGAACAAATAAAGAAAACGTTTTGAGGCTAATTAACTGAGATCAGATGCTTGGAGCGCCTGAATTAGTGTCCATGTCTAGTGACAAAAGCCGCATCAGCAGTGATAAACGATGTTTAAAGCAATAAACGAGATAACAGAAATATAAATAGACAAAGAAAGACAGAATGAGTCTTTGCTTTTTATGGAGCTCTTAAATCCCAAAGTACACTGATAATAGAAATTTGAAAAGAGTCTTCGGTGAAGTGGCAACGTTTTTACTATGCAGCACTATTTTTAGTAGATTAATCAGTTCAGGCACATAACTTTCAATCTCATCGGTAATCTTTAGGTATTGCATAGAATGAGATCTTAACAAAACTAGGAAATTTACTGAATAACCGACTCTCTTTTGACTTCGGCATTGGAGATCGATCACATATATTCTTTGGTGATTAACCGTAGTGACCTTTTGACACGTATCGAAACACCAACCGAAAAAAATAAATTTCTTACGATTCCTTCGCATTTCACCAAAAATTGCGTGATTGATTTGAAAAATTCATGTCTAACGTTTGATTTTGGAAGTGCAAGATGATAATAGAATTGGTTTTTTTGACGATTATCAAACTGATATTGGTTATTTGACTATTTTTTGTAGCAATTAACAGAGGTGAGTTGCTCTTGTCATAGGAATTGAATGATAAATATGAATGAAATATGGATAGGTAAGAAGACCAGAGCATTAAAATGTTAATAGCAGTTCAAAATATAACCTTCTCATAAACATCCGATTTCCCTGCAAAAAAAGAGGCTTTAGAGAGAGCAGTGGCACTTTTTCTAGTTGCAGCGATGACTGCTCATAGATGAATGTAAGTGAATTAATAACAAATTATAACGCATAAGACAATAGGATAAAGCCTCTATCTAGTCTAGCGGACAACTTTATAGTAGTCTCAGCTTCTGAAGCACATTATTTGTGAGAGCTGATCCGAGTCATCAATGAAGTGGAATCTGGGCAGTTTCATTTTTGACGATGGAGCAGTCTGACGATTACTGACGATGGAGCAGACACTAGTAGCAACAAAATTCGATTTTTATGACAAAACTACCACACAGTCACTGCAGCACTGCGCGCTCGCCATGCAGAAAATTAATGCGGTTTCCAATGTGTTAATGTCGCGCAAATGAAGAATAGTTTGTTCGATGGTCTTTTTTTTCATACCAATGTTTAGTGGGAGTTGATCTCTCGATTTCTCGGCTAAAGCTCTTCCAACCAATTTCTGATGCAATGATGTTATCAGTAATTTGAGTGCAGCTTTGACAATGAGATTTCATCTCGCTCAAATCAACTACATTCCTGTGTCTAGTATCAACTTATGCATGAATCTGAATTTGATGGTGTGATACCGACGGTGGGTGGCAGGAGATTTTGTTTTGCTGATGGTGTCGCCCCATAATTTCAAGCAGTAGCGAGGAAAACCGACGGCCTACAACTTGACATGTCCTGTGTACTATTGCTACTTGGCGGAGATTGAGGAAAGCAGTGAAAATGGGATTTAACTCGAGTATATCCAGCTACTTTCAACGACAAGTCCTCGAGTACTCTAACAATATGTTTTTGAGCGAAGAAGTCAACACAATGAAGAATCTAACTCTAGCACCGGTTATAACGCACATGACTGTCAGGAGAGCTTACAAGAGCTTCAAGGATGTAGTGAGGATGATAATAAACACTCAACATCGTGCTAATCCTTAGATCTCTTCTATTCTTACTGCCATAGTGCACAGAAGTAGACGTTTTGCAGTCCTATGAAAGATTACTATGAATTACAGTATGCGGCATAGTAGTGCTGCGAATAATACTTTATAAGTAGAAGAAAGAAGTCGAAGTTTGCATTAATGAGAGCGATCAAACAGCAGACACTCAGGAGTTTCTACATCAAAATATCAAAAATGACGTGAATTGGGCGTTTAATTTGTGTTTACGTTTTAACAATATTGAATGAGCAAAAAATTCCGGTGACTACATGCAACGGATGTCAATCACACGCCGAAAAGAACACGAATCTGATGGATAAGAACGTTGAGAAAAGTTAGAAATAAAGTGTTGTATAGAGTTCCTTTGTTATATAGACTTAACAGAGGTCAGCACGTGTGAGGCAGTATTTACCGAGGTGTTCCGTACTAATCGATGATCAAACTCGTTCTCAAGTCTCACTAAGCATTTCATCCTTCCGCGAAAGCGAGCTGGTATCGGCTTGTCTGGGAGGATAACAGCACTAATTCATTAGATCGATGGACCGTCACGAGTCATTGTAAAGGCCAGATGTGCACTTAGTCATTTCAAGCGATGTTTGAATTCTAATGCACGGCACACCTTCAGGGTTTGGTCAGCAAAGAGAGCTTTATCTTCATTTTTTTCTGGCAAAAAACACATATGAACACAAATACTCGATAAGGAGAAATTACTGACAAAGATTCGAGCGGAAAGCTGCTCACGTAATACAGTAAAGTTCAAACGTTCACTGATAAATACTCCCTGAGTAGTCTACTGGTTCGTTGTTAGTGTTTTGTTCTCTCAGACAGGTCTCGCACCATTTTGACAACAACGAGAAGACGAAACTCCACTAGCTAAACACTTGCGATTCTACTTATCCATTTATATTAACCGTTTATGTCGTAAGAGACAATGTAGCTACTATGTTCATTTGCCCACAAAATCCTAATCCGTTTCCAGTAACTGAATAGCCAATCGTTTTACACTGTACTTCATGAAACGGTTAATTCAATCGAATCGTGCTGTAATGAGCTTGTAAGACCACTGAGATACTAACTCTGCTAGAGACTGCCTACTTAACAGCGTGCTTCTTTACCATGTACAACGAGGTGCGACAAGCTGTGATATTTTTAACTCATTATCACTGCTATTTTAGGATCCTATGAGAAATGATGCTGGACCAGCCGCCAATGAGCAGAGCATAACAAGTCTTTGAGCATCAGTTAAACCATTTTATCTTCTGACAGACTATTTTTGTGCCATGCATGTGACATGTTGTGGGCACTTTTAAGGTGCAATGTTGCACAGTGCCTTTCTTCTGAGCAAATCCCTAAGAAGACACACTGTTACACGCTTATTATTAAAATAGGCAGTGTTAAATACTCGATTTCTCTTGGTTTATTGTTCGTAAAATATCATACCTTTAGTTTCGAGTGTTTCTTCAGAGCACGCTCAAAGTTCTGTATGCCCGATGGGTTATTTTTCAGTCATATATGTGGACTGTTGTGGGCACTTATACGGTGCAATACACGTGTTTCGGCTATAGTATCTCCGTTTCGCAAACATCGAGCAAACCTGTATGATTTATGCCATGGTTTCTTGATGGGTCTGGCTAATGTGTTGCACCGGTCCACTAAATTCGATTTGATGCATACGATTTTTGTAACGATCAATAGAATTCAACGGGACATGCAGCCCAAAAAAGCGTGAAATCGCCGCTTCAACAAAATGTTTTGGTACTTTAGGCGTTGCTCATTAAACGGCCTGTGCGAGTATTCGTTATATCTGGTCTCATGACATTCCGCACCCTACCAGAAGGAGATTAGTTGCCTTTCACTTGTCGTCTCACCGTCCAATGCCGTAGACGAGAACACTTTTTTCTATCAACGAACGTTTCGATCATTCTTCATTCCATCAGTTGTCCGGATAGTAAAGCAATAAATCAAAATATAAAAATAGGATCTTGACCAACCACTCAGGAATAATGAAGGAAGACAAGTTTTACGCCAGCTATGAACGTTTATAGTTGGTTGATAAAGAAAAATAATCTGACGGCAACTTTCCATTGATTTCGATAGATAAATCTTTCCTAACTATTTTCAGACAACCACAGATTTTAGCAAAAAATTTTTCGCCTATTACTTCAGCGAGCATCAAACGAATTACGTCAGAGCTGACTGAACTTTGATGTAACTCATTAGATGCACTTATTGAAAGTTCGTGGACTTTCTCAGAACTGGAACGAGTTTGTATTTGGATTGGAACGTGCCACATTTACAGCATGTTCCTTGTTTGTCAATGCTCTCACTTGTTGTGCAGAAAAAATTGCTCTAAACCTATATAGAACTATGGTCTCAAAACAACAGGATACAAATGGTGCAGAGGTTGGAAGGGTGCAAATCTCTAGTTAGACGAAAACCGAGCCGACCAAACTTCAAAGCCAAGTGAATCGCGATATGGGTAACAGATTTGTCTGCGAAAAGCTCTCTTAATCTGTAGTGACAACCGAACTGTGCATTAGAAGGCCGTCGGGGATGGCGGATTTAAGAAAAGGACTGAGTGAGGTAAGTGCTCGTAACACACTTCAAGCGTTTACTGGTTGTGTGAGATAGAAAAAATCTCAAAGAACAACAAAATGAATGAGATTCGTGCCATAGAATGTTGATACAGAGTGGAACAACTTTGATGGAAAAAGCACGATTTATGTGCTCCAAGAATAAAAACATAGAAGAATGTGACTAATGAGTTATTTGCAAAAGTTTGTATATCGCAGTAGAATTAATTTTGAAATGAAGAATGATACAAGCTGAGATGCATTTGTTCAAAGTTGAAAGGTTAAACTATTTTCAGAGACGCGGGAACAGGTGTAGCTCTTATCATGTGGGCAAACACTAGTCGGAGTCCATTCATCATAGCAACTGGTAAACATATAAAAAAGCAGTCACATAAAAAACTACCATACTGGACTGGAAGAGATAATTTGCGTCATAATCAGGCCCATGCACAATATCCTATTGGAAATTAAGTTATAGGAAGAAAAATAAGTGGCAATATTGAGAGGGATGTTTCATAGAGTCCGCAACATATGAAGCGACGTCACTGCAAGAGGCAAGGGTATTTTTCGTAGCCGCAGAGAGCAAAGTTGCGTAAGCTTGCAAACTGTATTGAGTGCGAATTTGGATATGACATTGCCTGTTGTAAAGGTTATGTACTGTAAATCTGCAGATTTCCATTTTTTCAACACAACTCGTCATTCAAACCTTTTGTCTGGATCCCAGCACTCCTTCGGCTCTCTAAGAAGAACTGCGATAACCGGGGCTACTTTGTTACCATTTAGATTACAGAACGTTAGTTTTCTCCAGACAAATAATCCAGTATCGATTCTTCGACCTTGGAGAACGAGAGTATCATAGCTAGGTGCGTGTTCAAACTAGAACTGCGCTCGAGCTGATTGGCATCACCATCACTGTGCTATCCGCTCACTAATAGTGCACTTGCAAAGTGTATAAATCTGTTATCTTCGGAATGTAAATTCAGTTCATGTGAACACAGTGTTTACATCACACTATGAATGCCACAACGACGGTCGAAATTACGTGCAAGATTTGCTCAGAAATGTTGAACATCAAAAGAGTACTTGGATCTTTGCAAAGAAAAACTAATCTTTAGCTCTTCGTTTGCCAACATTTCAGCATGTGACACTTCGCTCCATGTGAATATTTTGACAACTGTGCAATGAACCATCCACTCGAAAGGCACTCATGACCTTTACTTATTTATTTTGAGGTTTCAAAACCTTACATAGCAGTAATACCACGCCAACCATCTTTGGACTACTTACGTAACAGTATTAGCCGTACAAGCTGTATATTTTTATGGGATAAATGGATACATGAATGAGTCAAGAATTTAGAGAAGTGGTAACAGCGAATTGCGAGACGTGGTATATTGTTGCCGATTTTCATCAGAACCAAACTATAGTATACGCAGTGATGTAGAGTGGTGTGCAAAAAATATTACGACAGCTTAAATTAGAACCCACACCTCACCTTCGAAGCGCTTGCTGAACCGTTGAACTACATGCTCCCGCTTTGACACCACTCTTTCCACTCTACAACGCGTCTATCTGTCGGTAGCAAACCGTCAACAGTCTGGTAGTGCAACGACACGTGACTTGGCATGGTACAGGTTTCATAATGATTAGAGTAATGAAGTTTTCTAGTATTGGATGATCAAACAGAATTCTTTCTACTCAATCTCTTTTAGTAGTGGTATGATGCTATACATATATCCAATGATATTGAGTGATGTGCAAAATCTCTGCGCTAGGCGGGGCTCGAACTCACATTTCCCATATCCGAGGCGCAAGCTCTAATCCGACGCCTGTTTTGTCACCACTCTTTTTACGCTACAACGCGTCTATTCGTCAGCAACCAACCGTGAACGGCTTGCCTGTGTAGTCGATATCGACGTTGAACCCCCCATACGTTGCTGGCAGATAGATGCGCTGTTATGCAGAAAGAGTGATGATAGAACAGGCGTCGGTAGTGCAACGGGTTAGAGCAGGCGTTCTTAGATAAGGTGAAATGCGGGTTCGAGTCCGCCTGGCGCGAAAGTTTTGTACATCACTTAATATCATTTGGTTCATTTATTACATCATCCCACCGCTTAAAGTGGTTAAATAAAAAGTTTTTTGTTTGATCAGCCAATTACCAATATCTCCAGCATGACTGGGTTCAGCGTCGATATCGAATACTCGGACCAAACCGTTGACGGTTGGTTGCTGACAGATAGATGCATTTTAATGTAAAAAGAGTGGTGGCAAAACAGGTGTCGCTAGTGCAAGGGTTAGAGCACGCGCTCCCGCATAGAGTGAGATATGGGTTCGAGTCCGCCTGGCGCGAAAGTTTTGTACATCACTCAAAATCATTGCAAAGCTTTATAGTTTTGGGAGACGAATTTCCGTTCATCTCACTTTGGCACCAAATATAAATGGCCGCAGACAATAAAGAGATAGGGCATTCGAAACTTAAGAAAGCGGAAATGAAAGTAATTCGAAAGGTATACTGCAAGAAATGAACTATAAAATAGTGCTGAAGCAGAAAAAATCTGGTTTGAACACCCTTTACATTTTTACAAGTTTTCATTCCGCTGATGTTGACTTCATTGCATATACTTCTACTTAACAGTGCATTTCTTATCAGCGAATTTTCTCTACGCGGTCTCGCTTCACCTCCAGCGTCTTCACCTGTCCATTTAGTGTAAGGAATTCTCACGTACTTAATCATAATGTCGTGCTTATTGATTTTAATGATCGTGACTTCGATTAGTTCACTCAATTTAACGTATTCTCCTATCGTCATGATGTTTGGTAGACCTCACGGAGGATTTATTCAGGTTTGTGTTTTGTTTTGGATCCTTGAATCGTTTACTTCTTAAAAATTGAAGGCTACCCTGTAATCGAAAGAAGTAATCCAATAAAGTGACTGAATTTACAAAATTGACTCATTCCGATAAAGTTTATTCCAGAATAAAGGCGAACTGCGAAATTTTTTGCTCTTCAAGAGTAAAATCTTCGCGTTATATATAGAACACTTTTGTCGGATTCTTAGCAGCTTCGGGCATATTTATCTCTTTCAGCAATTTTTTCTAATAGATAGGCCAACGGATAAAACGTTATCCTTACCAGCTAGGCAACTCTCAGTGCGCACTTCCTCATGAAACTTACAAATTACTCATTTCTCACCCTCGTAGTTTCTTTTCACTGAGAACATCTACTCAAAAAGTTATGTGGCATTATTCAAATACAGACATCTGTGTATCTGACAAGAAATAGGGATTTGAAAGAGAACAGTTTTGCCGTCAAATATTCTGTGTATAAGGTTTAGCACCGTATTTACCGCTTGAGGCAATCCTTGTGTTCAGCTCCCTGATGATGAGGGCCCTCATTCGGAAAGCAAATACATGATCTATTCCCATATTCGACAAGTCGTTGATCATTTCAGCAACACTACAGCATTTTGGAAACAGGTACGAATCAAGTGGTGACTCAAGCAACATCTACATCCTATTGCATCCACAAACAATATGAGCGCATGTTAAATGATCAACAAATTCCTAAGAGCAAGACCTAAGGCGAATCTAACTCTTTGTTGGAGCGCATCCTTTAGGTGCAGTGTTCATGTGAAACAAAAGATATTTTTTATCAAAATATTTAGCAGTCACAAATTAGTGACGATGCTGCAAATCTGTCTCTTGTCATCGTTCGCATGTCATGTCATCGTTTATCATCTGGTTTCGATTTTTTTGGTTTTGTCCAGAAAAAATTTTTTTAGCCAAAACACACAGGCTTCGAAGAGAGAGATTTTAGGTGAATCAATTGTATCGCGTATCGAAATCTCCACATGTGAGGGCTAGGCGACCAAAAGCGCGTGACCTCTGTAGTGCTCTCTCGTCGCAAATGTATTTACGTCAACGCATTTACAACCTTTAGGAATATTGGTATTCATTAGTACTTGATCGGTATACACTGTTATGATATCACGCAACATGACCGATGATTTATAATATAAAGCCTAGATTTTTTAAGACGGAATATTTCGAAATTTTGAAGTTTTACCTTGCAGAGATATCAGTACAACTCAAAATTCTACAATAAACATAGTGGAAATGTGTTCTTGATAATTGGAGGAGAACGTATGTCACTGTATCTATGCCTAAATACTTCATGCTCACTATAAATCTGTGCGATTGCTATCAGGATCAATATCACCCCCGGGCGACAGATGGGTTCGAAACGAGAACGTTATGATGATGAAGTTTGCAAAGATTTATGAAGCTGCCGTATTTCAACTTGAGCATCGCCACTACGGGCCTGCCGAATTCAGTCCCATGAAGTTAGTTTGGTTCAAATTTTATGATATAATCTGGTACATTGCTGCTCTACAATGTATTATATAATTCTGCAAAAGGATTATTCCCTACACAACTAAAAATTTGATCAACTTACATATGTTATATCATATCAATATTGCATTTTACCTTATGGATACTTATCAATCGCCATCTGATTGGGAGTTCAAGTTGAGGAAGCAAACAAACTCGAAACTTGAACCTTATGGTGAGCCTCCAGAAGGCTGATGAGAGGCGAATAATGGCAAAATCCCTCTGTAATTATCTCAGAAAACAAACAAATTCAAGACTTAAACTCCCACTTCTATTGTGCTGTGCTAACTTTCATGAACCGCATGTGTGCAAAAATACAATTGCTGTACTTGTGTTTATCAAGACTATATTGTGGAAATAAATGTGAAAACCTTGGAATTAGGTGATTGGAATAATGCACAAGAGGTTGAGTCATTCGGTGAACAAGCCTCTTGTCATCTAGAAGGGCACGGTAAGCTACATATGAGTACACAAACTTCTGGATTAGAACTCAACGGAGTTGTGTAGTTGTAGCTAGTATTGGAAAATCTTATTTAGCTATGGTAAGAGTTAGAAAAATTATTTACGAAGAAATTCCCAGCCCTGAACAGCGTCTTCGATAATGAAACATATTGTCTGCGGAACGCACAGCACTAAAGGTTCTGTTAGTTTGATAAGTCATCAGCAACCTGAACTGGATATTTATGATTGAAAAAAATCGAGCTAATACCAGTTTTACAGTTTCTCGTCGCCTACATCGAAAAGTCAAGTTCAACCGGTGATCAGACCCCGAGGTGTCTTGCACAGTCTTGGAAAATTTTTACAAGCAAGATCACACTATCTACCGGACTTTCCAAAATGGCAGCGAACCTCGTTTTAAGAACTGCTTGAAGACAAGCAGACAATCAATATCGACGTCTACGGAAACAAATCTCTGAAGTTTCCACAACAGTGTGAAGAAGCGCTTGAAATAACTCAGTGCGACCGTTTTCAGGATACTACTCGACCTAACACTGAAAGTATTTTTGGAGAAACTGGCTGAACAACGTATCACATCCATCGTATAACCCTAACATTGCTCTTTTCACATTTTTATCTCTTCCGTTCCTTGAACCAGCATCTGAGATATTTTAAGAGCTACAACCATCTCAAATAAAGCTAACTGCCTTCTCTGATCGCCAGTCTCATTCTATCTAAAAGGAATGGGCCAATCTTTGTCCAGAAAGTAGTTGCTTATCACTATTCATGATGGTTACTGTATTGTTGATTGCTTAATCTCTTTGACACATCAAGTGATTTTAAAAAAGTGTTGAGTGCGGAACAATTATGGAGCAGCCTCACACAAAATCACTCATGGTGAGTTTAACAAATCAATGATGAACAATCTATCCGCGGATGTGAATTCAACACAGGCGGTATGATCTATGCGAGCCTGTTGTATAAGTGTCGTAAGGGCACCTCTACCCACTGCGCCAGGCGCGTCACACGGTTGTTACCCACATTATTTTGTAGAAAACAACTATCAAGGTCTAAATCATACTTTAGAAGCTTTCTACTTCCTACCACAGATTTCGATGAGAGAAAATTCTACTTTGTTGTGCATAATAAGGATAAAGAGTCAAAGATTTTCAGATACCACGTGCACTTTCTATTGACATGTTGTCCGCAAGAACACACTATGTGTAACGGAGGATTTTCCTCCTTGTGACTAGGCTTTTCTTTTGATAGGGCAGCGAATCATGACGCTGGAATGGCATTAGCTGAGCATATCAAGGAAATTTTGTAGACAGATGAGACTGTTGAGTCCGTTCTAATCGTTCTAATCTCAGATTGACGAAAATTCGGACAATCTACTCTATGCCAGAAGTCAGCATTCAGATGAATAACACTTTGCCTTCAAAATATTTCCATCTCATTTTCGATTATCTAAAAAGTTTGTCAGAAGAATTTTTTAAGAGAATGATAAAATATATAAATAGATTTGCTCATGTAAAATTATTTGAAAAGGCAAAATTTCATAATTCTATGCTTCAAGGTGCAATAGTCTGTTCAACATTGAACAGCTAGAATTTTAGGACACAAACTACTCTGGATTTGAAGCTTCTAACAATCGACCAAGCTATTGAGGATGTTCGAGAATTCATCCGTCAAATGAACGAGAAGTATTTTAATGGAACGAAGACCTACTGGGTGACTTTCGGTGGATCCTATTCAGGTTAACTGGTTAACTTAGTGTGAAACAAGATTATTAGCAAAGGTGATCTTTGGAAACCGCGAAAAGGAAGGGCTTTTTATTTTTCAATGTGTAGCAGTCTTTGTCGTGATCAGTCTATCCGTCAGATGACTTGGTTTTGGAATTCATTTAATGCAGTAATTAACATAATAACTAAACCTCAAATAGAGTTTGTTGCCACAGCCATCCCACTCATTTTTCAATGGATTTTCCATGCCTGTTTTTTTCTTTTGTGGTTCGTTTTATAATCTTTGAAGTTCACCTCTTCTTCCTGCAGGAGTTTTATCAGCTTTCTATCGTGAGGTATATCCAGAAACAACAATTGGAGCCGTGTCCACGTCTTCACCTTTGAACATTCAAGTGAATTACTACAGTCAGTTCTTGTTCTCCTAAGGTTCTACAGACGCAAAACCTCAATACTTTATACTGCAGTTATAATCGAAAGTACCAAGTAACATTAATTGAAGTATCCTCCGTCTGCGTGGATGCAATTCTGCCAACGCTCCGCCAACAAATCAATTCGCGCTCATATTGTATTTCTATAAGCAGATCAGCAAGAAACACCAAGGCCGAGAAAATCGATTTACCCCAAGAGCAATGTTGATCATTTTCTGGGACCCAAGGAGCCGATTCTTTAGGACTTGTTGCAAGCCGATCAGATCCTGCAACTCTAAGCGATACTGTCAGCAACTAGACCGTTGCAATCAAGCAATTCCACATCACTGCCTTCGCCAAGTCATTTTGCTCCAAGACAATGCAAAGCCACACGTTGCCAAGTAAACAAGGAAGATGTTGATCGATTGGGCTGGGAGCACTTGGATCACCCGCCGTATTTGCCAGATCTGTCTTCGTCCGATTTCCACTTCTTCAGATCATTGGAACACCGGTTGGACAAAAAAAAGTTCTGAAAGATTAATCATTTGCATCGAAAATTGACTGGTTGGTTTGCATCGAAGAATAATGAGTTTTATAAGCGCGCACTTGATCTGCACGCCGAACCGTTGGCAGAATTGCATTCAGGCAGGCGGAGAATACTCCAAATAATGTTATTTGATACTTTCGATTAGTGGAAAAACAAGCTTTTGAAGTGTTGGATCAAGTTCGCAAACCTAGTTGAAGACCTAATAGATCAATTTTTATCCTTCACAGAGTACTCTGCCAGCAAACCATGTACACCAAAACTTCGGATAGAGAGAGAAGAAACTAAAACATAACTGATTACTTCCGATTGTTAGTTGAGACTGAGCTGAATTGTTGACAGGAACGTGCGCGGTAGAATATTTCATTTTGCTGGAAATGAATTGGCGTTATTTTCTGCAGATTATTTCGTGAACATGGAGGCGAACTATCGACGTCAAAGTAGTGAATGTGCTCACAATCTGGCTAAAGCTTTTACCACGATGCAAGAGACATTCGATAGTGGCACACTCGGCAGAAATTTATTACAAGTGAAATTCAAGTAAGCAGCCTTGCTATTACTCAGATTTCTCATTCGCTTGAGTTTTCAAGGCACAAAATTTCGGCCCTTCTTTTTACCTACATTATCTGTTACCTAAACAATATTAAGAGTTACTTCGAAGAATAACTCTTTAATTTGACCTCGGAACGAATGACCATTACTTTGTTATATCAACAAAGCATTACAAGGCTGTTAGAAAATCTTCCTGTGGCTGGAGTCTCAGCACCACCGCTTCCTTCAGGGACAGAATGTTTGGAACCGAGTGTCTATTGCCGTTCAATTATCCGATATGGTCTTCATGTTCACAATTTTCTGGAGTGAAGTACCATTCAAACAAAATAGCATTTTATTTGATCCCTCATCACAGTTTTTTTCACTATGCGAATCTCAGTTTTTCTAGCATCCAAATCCTTGTTCGTCTTCTTCTTGAGTGGCGTAGAAGACTGGTTAAGCGAATCTCCTTGCAATCTCCAGGATAGCCTTGCTGTGGCGTTCCATAGGACGTTGTTGTTGACTGCTGGAGAGAAGTGGGCAGGAGGGTGAAGCTCGACTCCGTTTACGCCGCAACCAACGTCACAACCACCCGGCAACGGCGCCTCAGTAAAATTCTATTGAAGCAAAAGAAGCAAAGTAATCGCATCAATAAATTTCAGTATCTACTTCGACAGCTGAAATCGAAGTCAAGAGCTTTTTTGTGGCAATCTCGGTAGAGCTCTTTTCATGATTTTTGCGAGAGAGTCTTAAATGAACTGAGCTCAGTGTCACTAGAAGACTCGCCGCAAGGAAACCAACTGCTGGAAACGTTGAACTCCACTCATCGTGGCTATGCAGAAATTATGGCGCAGAAAAGTTTTTCACAATTTGGTTCTGCAGCAGTCCAGCGATTCCTCATTATGCTATCAGTACAGCAAGATAGTAGCAACTATAAAGGAATCAACTTAGTCCAACGATTCAAAATTACAACTGCTTAATAAAATGATTCAGTAAATGTGCTTGACAATAATGAAAGAGTGATGACACCGACGATGACCTGATGGAAACGAGTACGCATTCAACTCATGTGAAAAACATGAAGCTCCTTTATTGGTACTATTCTACTATATAGAATTTATGGGCTCGAATTTCCTCTCGCAGTGACGTTAAAATGGATGCTTCTAATGAAGTCGTTGCAGCTGCACTTTCGATATCATGACCGTGACTTAAGATACTTTACGCATTGCTCCTGTTGTCATAAGTTAACCCTTTTCCGTCCATATGTACGTATTCCACTAGACGCGCGAGGTTTTGGACCTTGTGTGAAGATTATGTATGATGCACAGAGCCTCTCAAAACCATAAACAAGCCCTTTTTCCGTTTCCCGAACGGAACAAAGGAATGAAGATCTCAAGAAATTGATTCGCAGTGACTTCTCTGATTACTGATCGCTGAATAGATGCTGCTTTGATGCCCATTTTGACTTTGAGCGGATGACACGATTTCGATTTGGCTCAGCCAGACTGTGATTAGTTGGTTGCGAAATGATTATGAGGATCGTAACTCTTTCGGCAATACTTCTACCTACTTCATAGCTCCAGAAACCGGCTCTTTATTAACCTCGGCATTCTTCAGCAATCTACAGATTTTTTTGTAAGCCAACCACGAGGTTGTTATTAGGTCTTCTCACAAATTTTGGCACTAGAGCAACAAACGCCAAATTCAATAATATTCATGGATTACTAGTAGTCACTTGATAAACCGATTCTTGAATATTTTGGTGTAAGACTAAATCTTGGAAAGATCTTTATATATAGTTGTCAGAGCAAGAAGAATATCATGTTTCGTACTCGAAGTAGTTAGCTCGTCGTTTAAACTTTATAGAGGATTTGAGAAAAATTTTCTAAAAAAAAAATTTTATCTGTTGGATATTAGAACAAAATTTTCCTAAAATTCTTTTACAAAAAGTATATGAGTTTTCCCGAAAAGGGAAGAAATTTTTTGAATAAGTAAAGAAAATCGCGCGGCTCTCGAGTGACGCTAGTTTTTGAGGGGATAGTTGATTTAGCTGCGCACAGCGCCACTTATTTTGAAAATTTTCGCCTTTCCAGATAAATTTCTAGTTTTTTTTTATACTACAATTGTGGGAGAGACTCACTCCTATCGTTCCATAGGTACAAAGAATTTTTTTGCTTCACATTGCCAAATAATCCCGCTGTATAACTCAAGCAACGAGCTCTCTACCTTGAGTGCGGAACGTGATTGTTTTTACTCTGACAGCACCCCATATAGACTATTTCAGAAACCATCCTTAGTATCAGACTGTCGAGGTTTGGACTATAGAATGTCTAACGGTAATTCATATCTATTATTAAATGTTCATTGCTCTAGTACCAAAATATATGAGACAGGCCTAATGTAATACATTTATTCTAATAGCCAACGTTTCAGCGGTTTTGCCCTCTTCAGAGCATGGAAAGATCAGGTTGCCCACGGCTAAGCCAGCCATATTCCTTCATTACTTTGATAGAAAAAGCATGGAACCTAGATATCATCGCATCGAGCGTAAAAATTTTTGTAAATTACTTCCTACCTCTGGAACTATACCGCTCATCTTGACTTCTCCGTACAGATAGTAAATTATTATGAAGCGACCTTCATGAAACCTCGGAAAGAACAATCAATAACTCTCTAATTTTCTTCCACACTTCTTAGACCGCATGGTTTCAATATTGAATTTCGTCGCGCCATTTAACTGCCAGGAGTAGCTTTAATTCCTTTTTATAGTTAACTTTGCAGTTTTTTCTACATCTCCTAGATCGCTTAAATCAGATAGATAGATAGATTCCAACTGCTTTTTCTGGTCCTCGTACGCGCAGGCCTCTCCTATGGTTTACGTTTGTTGGAATTGTACAAACTCAGTCGTAAGTTGGGCACTCCCTTCAATTCCTTTGGTAGTCGGCATCACGTGAATGTATCAGACTGAGAATCTATGGAACTATAGATCTGTTGATGATTGTGAAATCTTTGGATTTAAAGCGAACATACAGCCTTTGTAATTGAGATTAGGTCAATAGGATATCTAGAAAGTTGAAGGCTTGCATGTCTCTCCACACAGCCTTTCTGCAATTCAAAACCAATGTGAGAGAGCGCGGCGTTTTACCTCACGTTAGTCAGTTTAACTACACTTTGCATTAGCTGAGTCATCAAATCTTCAGTGAAAGCTTCTCATGATTAGCGAAAATGCGCTCTGAGTGAAAACCGTCATAAAATACATGCCAGTTCTTTCAATCCTTCAATTTTATATCGCTGAGTGCAGTGGAGAGAGAGAGAGATTATAGCAGGGTTTTTGAGTGCAATTTACCAATCTCATCCAAACTAGATTCGAGGAGTGTCGAGCGTGAGTAAGAAAATCCTCCTACTCGTTTACCATCCCTTCTAGTTCAAGTTGTGGCTTGTAAAAAATATATAGTAGATACATGTCAATTCCCTTAAGAGGTTGCCGGTCTGTTCGCGTAAGCAAATTCTTCTCTCGCAATATCTTCGTCTCATCGCAGGCGGACAGATTGCTCTCCTGGGATGTTGAACACAGCAAAGATTTATTCCATTCATCATAAACAGGTTGTACATTCTCAATCGAAAGTCCAGCTATGAGTAATCTCAATTCGTAACATTGCAGAGGACTTATAAAACTACCTATTCGTACTTCCACACGAAAAACAATTCAAATAAGGACATTGTCATATGATATTGGAAATAGTGCGCGAACTATATCTGGTGAGAGATTAATGACTTTGATTTTTCAGCCTCTGCGACGCATTCGACGAAAATGATCTGACAAAGGCGATGCAATTTTTCTTCTCAAACGTCTATGGTTACCTCAAGCTCATCAACTTGTATTCGGGCGAAAATCAAATAAGCACCTCATTTCAGCCTCACGTTGATTTACAATTTGTTCCAACCGTACTTTTTTGACAAAATACATCTAGTCGCGAAAAAAGCATCTTTTTAGAAAAACCAATCTCCAAATGTTCACTGGGGAATAAGTTAAAATTTATCTAGCTTAACCATTGTAGAACGGAACCGCTCCAAGTGGATTGGGCTTGCCGAAAGCATGCGAAATAATGACAAACTGTACAATTGGAGACGAGATGGACAGAATGAAGTACATTGTAAGTGTACCCGCTTTTCGCTAAAGTATTCGATGTTTTGAGTCAGCTGTCGGGGAAGACTCCATTCTTTTCTTATTCCGAATCTTTACATTTTGAGATCTTTGCGTGTAAGTTCGGGCGCTGCCTGAAAATTTCCGAGTTCTTTTTTGTTATCGAATAGTGGTTAAGTTGATCCCTCCTGGAGTTCTGGGATAAGGCATTTCCACCAACACTGGTTGAAATAAGCCGATCACAGGCAAGTGTATAACTCATCAAACCCTTCTTCAATCAAAACAATTTCTTTACCTTTCAACAACACTGGGTGTATAACTCAGCTTTTTTCTGAGAATCGTATTCAAGCGTGAGAGAAACTTGAATAACAGTCGTCATTCAGTGGATTTTTGGTAGACACCTTGGAATAAGCATCGCTGTTTGCGAGCTCTCCCTTCGATCTAAAAGCTGTAGAAATCCGTCAGGTCAATACATCTTACGAAAACAGTGGCTAGTCCACTATAGTGATAATGTAGCATGTCTTCAATGTGGTTGCAATATTTTTGAGTGATATCCAAGCAGTCCAACCATAGGAACATTTTCTACACATGTCGAAACACTAGAAGAGTTGCAATTAAACCTATTCCGTTATATCAGATCTAAACTTATGGTGCTAACAAGTCATTTAAAGTCTTCAGCAAAAGCTCCATTGAAAAACTTTCCCTTCTCAAAGAACAATTTTAGAGCTACTACAATAAGCAACATTTTATTGACAAGAGAGACGGTGAATATGTTGGGAGCAACCGAAAAGGGTTAATTTCTGTAACTTCTACAGTCTCACCTGTTTTAAAAGCACAGATTGCTGTTTTTGAGTAGCGATAAATGTGTATCAAGATGATATGTAACAAGACTGCATTTATTTGTGAAATTGATCTGATCTCAAGCGGCAGGTTTTAACATTACGCACAACCGCCACTACTTTTGCACCGGCCTAATATTCTAACGTGAAATTTCTTATTACATTTCTGTTCAATGCGACTTCATCAGTTTCATCAAAATCTAAAAAGAACATAAGTAAGGATTTCACCAACGAGAAACTAAACATCTTTATACCAATCATTTCATGTGTGTTCCAAGACCACGCTCAAATTTCGGTATATCTTATAACTATTATTTGAGCCAACATGTCTTGTGCTCTGTTCTGCGCAATCGTACAGTCCGATACACGTGGCCCTGGCAGCCACGTCAGTCGTTCAGGCCCTTCGTCTTTAGCCAAAATCCTCTCGGGGTGCTCCTATTCATCTGCATAAGTAGGCCACGACGCACGATTTACACGTGCTATCAAGTGAATTAAATCTCTAGATCGGCAGTGCCGTACACTGTCGTCGCCTACTCTTAATGTAGCCGGATAGGAGCATCCTCCAGAGGATTGGTTAAAGACGAAGGGCCTGCCCGGCTGTTGAGCTGCTAAGGCCGAAACACGTGTATCGAGCTGTACAAGTGTCCATAACAGACCACATGAAATGTTGGCTCAAATAATAATTATCAGATATAAACATCTTTAGATGGACTGGTACACCGCGATGACTGGACGTACAGTGGGATGCTATGAGAACAGTTACAAGAACTATATTCTACACTATCAGAACACCAGCTATACTGACATAGACGATGTCGGTAAGTTTTTCAAAAAAAAAACCAGTTGAACAATCATCGAAGTTTTCGTAACAGCAATCACTTGCAATTGCATGATTTTGGTATTGCTCAATTGCACATCTTTTTGCGAACATTTTGGTATACAATTTTCCTATATTTGCTGTGAGAACAAATTCGCTTGCTCCTCATGCAAGAATGCCCGCATGGGAGAAAATGCTAATTTACAACTTTTGTTGTGCCTGGACTTCCTCATCGTATTCTGAGGCAAAAAGTTGTAGAACATATAAGCACGAAAGAGCAAATTGAATAAGAAAAGTAGCAGTGCCGTGTTTAAAGCAAATCATTACCATCGACGAGAATCGTGAGGTTCGAAACAGATGGAGAACTACGTTGGCGCTAATATACTCTGTG
Organism: Parelaphostrongylus tenuis; assembly: GCA_019055375.1. Classification (NCBI taxonomy): domain Eukaryota; kingdom Metazoa; phylum Nematoda; class Chromadorea; order Rhabditida; family Metastrongylidae; genus Parelaphostrongylus; species Parelaphostrongylus tenuis. The sequence goes on along the minus strand of JAHQIW010003343.1, from coordinate 75,181 downwards.
GACGGACTTTCCAAACATTCAAAGCAGTAGGTGAAAATTCTCGCTGTAGATACAGATATCCAATTTGATTCCTCCAGATTAAGAGATCCAGCAAAAAAGAATTAGCCTTTGCATTAGTCGAAGTACACGCTTTTGTATCGGATGCCGTTTAAGAGGTTAACTGAAGCTCCGTGTTTTTGTGCTAAGTGAATAAATGCTGGCATATAGTTTATCGCTTCCACCATACGGTCTGACTACTATCAAAACTAGTTTATCAGATTTCCACAGAGTATTTGCTGTGGGTGACCGACCCCGCAGTATTCGCCACACTCACTTCTGTCACTTACGTAGCTTCAGATGGACTGATGCTAATATGCAGATAGACGCCTCGCTCACGTATGTGTAATAGAATTCGCGCATATGTACAAGTTTTGTCAGATGAATTCAGCAGAAACAAGGAGCAAACACTCCTAAATGCATCTGCTATCTGTATCAAAGTAAATCGAATACAGTGGTAAATGATAACAGAATACGTTACTCAAGCGGTAAGATGTGGAAGCGTGTACGTCAACTTTCAAACTTGCTCATCCTTTCTTATATCCAAAAAATGTTAGATGCCCTAAAGAAATTTTCATACCTCGGAAGAGTACAGACAATATGCTCAAAATAAGAGCAGTAGCAAAAGAAGAAGATAGCAATTACTTTTCTTTCCCTTGATAAAATAAGAGTTATGGCATTGAACAAAGTCAGTGAATTTTTTAGACAGACAGAACTCACTATTCCATTCTCTATATTACAAAGTTTAAAAGACATAAAGGTAGAAAAGACCCAGTACTGAGTATGAAGATGGCCGGTAAAAATGATAAAAAAACGTAGACTAGAAGTCCATCTTTAAGACTAATAGTTTTAGTTGCAATGCGCAGCTGGGCATGGCAAGTGTGCACTGAACTTGGAAGTTTTCAAACTACTGACAGTAATCAGTCTACTATTTTTGGCAGGACAATTCCGGTGGAGTCAGTCTTTTATCAGTTCCATTGAAATAAACTTTTCATGCTGCAAAAAGATTTGCTGAGCCGCATGTTATGCGCAAAAATCATAACTCTGATCATCTTATCAACTAAGATGGACTCTTTTCATGACACAACAAAGAGATGAAAACATTTAGTTGTTCTAACAGGCACTTTGCATAAGAACTAACGTAACGATGTTTTTTCAGATTCTTTTCGCAGCAATGTGTTGATCTCTTCGGTCAAGGGTATACACTCGCTTATACGTACGGTGGAGTTGCTGAAGTGCGGAAAAAGTATGGTGGAGCATCTGCTTATCGGGTTTGGCATTTCTGAATACTCTTGACGTAGAAATCTATCTCATCGAGTGTTTTAAGCCTTGCCGTAAACATTTAATATAGTCTGTGAGAATGTTTGAAGCTTTACTGAGGTTGTTACCTCAGAGCCATACATACGTTTCGACGATGCCGCCCGCTTCACCAGTGGCTTACGGCCCACACTGAACCTTACTTTAAAGCAGGGATAGGAAGACGTTGTTCATGGTGACAGCACATTATCACCATTTCTTCTCAAAATATTACAACACAACATAGCATAAAACAGTAACACAATATCATGCGCACATTACCACCGTAAATAACGTTTCCCAACCCCTGCTATAGAGTAGGGTTCAGAGTGGGGCGTGGGCCACTGATGAAGCTAAAGACACCACCAAAGTGTACGTATGGCTGTGACTTATCAACCTCGGTAATAGTTCAAACACTCTCACGGACTTCAGTTGAATGTCAGTGAGAACACTACTGAGGCTTGGATAAAGTGGGATGTTGTTCGTATGCTCGTCGATAGGCCTTATTAAGCACGGGAAGTTAATGGTGATTACACTGGACCTGAGACTAGATATCAAACTCCATGGATAATCGGTTTCACTTATGCTGAAATTATTCTTAAACCCATGGGATGTGTTCCGACCAAAGATTGTTTCTGTATATGGAATAGTCATAAATGTAAACATAGATTTCCAAGGAATGGAGAACGAGTCTTTATTTTTGATAGCGCCTTGGAATACCACTAGAGATCTTGATCTAAAACGATATTATCTGAGCCAGCATGTCATGTGGTCTGCTATAGGGCTGACTTATAGCGCCTGATACACGTGTTTCGACCTGTTCGTCGTCGCCTACTCTTAGTATAAAGGACGGAGCGCCCCGAGAGGATTGGCAAAAGACGAAGGCTACCGCCCGACTGATGAGACTGTCAAGGTCGAAGCACATGTATCAGGCTCTACAAGTCAGTCCTATGACAGACCACATGACATGTTGGCTCAAGTAATAATTGAGAAACGCCGAATTTTGAGCGTCGTCTCAAGAAAAACTCGAAACGACAGGTAAAACGATATTCTTTTTTTTATTTAACCGCCTTTAGCGGTGGTAAGATGTTATGATATACCCAATTATAAAGTGTGATATGCAAAAACATTTGCGTCAGTTGGCACTCCGAACCTACATTCCACCCATCACTCTTTATCATTGGGTATACTATAACACCTCAGCACCTCTAAAGGCTGTCAAATAATGAAAGAAATCTGACTGATTATCGACACCCAATATCTGTCAGCATAAGTGGGTTCAATGTTGATAGCGATTACCCACGCCAGACCGTTGACGGTTGGCTTTTGATAGATGACGCGATGTAGCGTAGAAAGAGTGGTGTCAAAACGGGCGTCGATAGTGCAAAGGTTCAGAACGTGCCCTCAGATAGGGCGAAATGTGGGTTCGAATCCTACCTGACGTATATGTCTTTGCACATCACTCTCTATGATTGGGAATATGAAAACGATATTTCATGAAACTCTGCATTGATATTCGTTTCAAGGGTACGAACATCGTGCTTCCAAACGGTTCCATCGATCCTTGGAAATCACTCGGTCTTCTACTCGCAAATCCAAATAAAAATGTTGATGCTTTCATGATTGAAGGTGCGAACGGTTTTCTTTTTTTTTTTGCTTTCGAACTGTAATTTATTCACAAGGTCTAAAAACAAGGTGGACATAATAATATGCCTATGACTCCTTCCACTTAACTGGCAATACCTATATAATACCTAAACACTTCCTTTCTGTAGCCCACATACTACAAGCATTCACGTCACCTGTCACCTGTATCACCTGTCGTCCCTCTGATCTCGAGCGGGTACCAGCAACACTTCCATTTTTCCCTATCGCGTGTAAGAGTAGCCCAGTGGGTCCTCCTCGCTCGAGGGATTCGCTGAGCATCACATCTTTCTTCTATGCCTTTCGTGAAGAAAATGGACTGGTCTTCCTGTAAAGCGCTTTATGTCCCGAGGAATCTAGTCGGTAACGGCTAAGCATTCACGTACCTGAGGAGAATGTTTAGAAAAAAAAACGCGTACATTCTTGGTTCCTGATATTTCAATAGATTTGAATCAAGTTATGCTAAATAGAAAGCTTGACAAGTATTCTTAGCTGTCGAATGTCTATGAGGAAACTTTTCATACAAAGGTGGAAATGTATACCGAACACAAGCACATTGGTTCATTGTAAAATACACGCTTTATCTGTATTATGCACATTAAAAATAAACACATAACACCTGACATTCATTGATTTTAGTGCAGTCGATACAAAAATCATAGCCGCTTATAATTTCGAAGCAACATATCTCTTGAATTGAAAATCACCTTCTCATCCCAGATCAAAGGAACTTTGACTTCTTCAAGCACACAGGAGAGCTTTTTCACTCTATTCTTAACAAATTCGTTTGAAACTCGAAAGCAACGAAACTTACATGATCAAGTTCAACAGAACACTGCTGCATCCCTTAAGGAATTTTCTACAAAACTAGAGCGCCGAAATCTTCAAATATCCACTAATTATCGTCAGTTGTGAAAAAACCAGCATCGCGCCCTTGTTTCGAAAGATGGGGCTGGTCTTGATTCCAAACCAAAAGTAGCAATAGTGCATTTTCTCCCACATGAATTCGGTTCAGTTTCATAAACTATGGTCAAAACCATCCACAGACATACCTACCTAAGAAGTCATTTTATAAGAACTAATAGTATACCATTCCCACAAAGACAGAATCTAACGATTTTTACAGACGCTCAAGACGTTAACGACAATCTACGATAACTGGAAAATTAGACTGTACAGACCATTTCCTGAATACTTGGAAATTTGCTATTCATTACATATTGTACATTATGCTCTAGATTTACATGGACTTGTGTAACTATGACTTTTTACCATAAAATAACTCAAGAACTGACAAAAGAATATTCAGTTTCATATCACCAATCACTAATACATCTCGGAAAGTCAGATACAGAAACTAGGAGATGGACGATGACAAAATTAACCTCTTTACGGAATTCCTTTGCAATACTAGAAAAATAACTCCAACGCGCATTTGTACCCTCCACTGCCAACGCCACTCTAAGGCAGCAAATATCTTCCTCGAAAATCGCCCGACATCACATGGAAGTTCTCAGAGGCTCTCCATAATATTCTGTGCTGCTCTACGCACGTAACTGCATTAATCAGCAAGAACTATCCACCTGATGCTTGGTAAGAGTACTGATCATTTGAATAGTGACACAAAAGTGGTACGTGTATCCACCTAAATGAAGAGAATTTTCATTCATAATAATGAAATGACTTCATCATAGAGATACCCTACGACATGATGGAATCAATTAAATCTCACAGAAGAAATCTTCGTGAAAATATAGAAATTGTATTTTGTAGGAGCAGCGCACTGTGCGGATATGTATCCAGCGTCGCCAAATGATACCACATCTCTAAAGTTGGCTAGGGATCGTATTCTGTACAATTTGCACAGATGGATAATGGAAGCTCATAGCTCAGCAAGTATGTTCATAGCCAATAAGAACACATGAAATCTCTCAGAACTTGAGAGTTATTACCCGTGAAATTGACTACCACCGGTTCTATCTACGTCTTCATTGGGTAAGATGTCAATGTTCCACAAAATTTAGAAAACTGCGCAGAGCGTACGTAGGTGACACGAAGGATGAAAACATTCTGGACGCGTCGAAACCGAATCCAAGGGTCAAATACACAGGAGAGGAGGCGGGAATTCTTATGTAACACTTCAATATGTATTGAGGTCAATGCCTGTCGAGTGCGACCAAAAGTTGGGCGTCGTCGAAAAATAGGGCTTTCAAAACATGTCAATAGAATCCACGTAGATGCTCGGGTAAACGACCAAATAAATGCCAAATACCTCAATCACAAAGAGAGCAATATTCAAATTCTTTTGTATTTCCATAAATTAGTGCTATTTAAAATTCCCTAACTCAATTCAGGTCATCTAATGCAATTCGAACTTCTCATCATCCCATTCGTCGCTCTTCTGACATTTTCACATGTATGAGATTGTGAAAATTGCGAAATAAATATGCTAACACTTATCTCCACAAACTTTATCAATACTCGGCTTTTTGTACGTTTTTACAAGTTACGAACACCATAGACAATACAGTGCACATGCATGATTGCATAGCTCATATTAACTAACCACAAAATCCCTTTACTTAATTACGCTCGGGAATTAAGCGATAAGACGACTGTCTTAAGAAACGCAGTAGGCACCACCTTTCTCGGGTCCCACAGGATATGTGCACTGATACCGGAGCATACACATATCAGCTTCAGTCGAACGCAAACACGTGCCGTCCGAAACATGTTGGAACCACTATTATTCAAATGTCAAAAGAAATTTTTTATCGCTGCTATTACAATGAAGTCGCGTGAAACGTGAATATATACTCAAATTCAGGAACTGATGCTAAAAAAAGAACTAAGAAAGATTACAACATTTCTAATCACCAGGGAGAGTGATATCGTCGTGAATAATCATGTAAATGAACGTAAAAAATAACCGTATAAGCGAAAGCAACCAAACAGGTAGCAGTGCTCAAAATTGTATATAAAACCTTGTGAGGATTGCGATAGGACTAGAACTCAACTATGGACGAAAGCCAGCAGCAGTGAATCACAAGGGATTCAGCAATACCACGCACGTCATTAAAACTTTACAAAAGAAAAAGGCGAAAGATACGACAGATGAGGATAGAAAGGATAAGATCGAGATGATCTAACAATGAATGTCCACATATAAACATGTATATTACAAATTCACTGGTTGTAGGCACCTTTCTGTAGAAGTTCATTTCCAGACATTACAGGTAGCGTAATATCATCCATATTAGGGCATACAAGATTTTTTTCGATTAATAAGCGAAGTTTTGACTCAATCCAATCGGACACTGTTGACATATCGACAGATCGATCGCCAACTTGAGGAACAGCTCGGATCGAGGTCAACGGCGGACGCCGAAAACCATACCTATACACGAACAATGTGAATTCTTATAGCGTTTCGCGAAAAAATTCCAACTCTGAAAGCTTTCGGCATTAATCAATCCCTGAAGAATGCGCTATACATTCGTTCTCATCTGACATCGCTTAATCATTTCGAAACGGCGAGTATTCAAAAAGGTGCACAATTTTCTGGAGACCTTTCCCGTTGGAAAAATTTTTCTCCTCAAACTTTTTGTAACTCATCGAAAGGCTGAATCCCGCGACTTCAATATTGTGCTTGCTTTCCAAGATACCTTTCCTGATGCGTTGTGACAACAAAAGTGATATTATGTTTGACACTCGCTCTGCTATAATTGCTAAGCTAGGGCGTTTACACAGCTTTTCGCTGAGCTTTTGGTAATCATTCGATAGCTCAAATCGCGGTGAGATTTGAAGATATAGTTGTTTTCAAAAGAGGTTCAAATTACGTTGTGAGATCAAAAGGTACATCACGTTTCGGAGTCAGAGTTTACTCGAACATAATAGTTAATATCCACAAAAGCATTTGACTATGCAGAGAAGATGAGGGAGTGTCACATTGACATATTTAATTTTTTTCGACCTGAGAAAAAAAACTAATTCAAGAAAGAGCATGGCGCGCCGCTTGCAAAATGCGATGTACGATCGATCATGCCATCCAGGAAGGATTAAGATGGTTGAGCGCATATCTGACCTCTATAATGCTCGCGGTGGCATATAGCTTTATCAAGCCAGTGCTGCTATCCTCTCAAACAAATTTGGCACCAATTCGTCAACAACAGGAAATGGAAGTTTTAGTGAGCGCAATGAGCGGGATCGAACCATCGCTCGCGTGTGCGTCGCTGACACTTCTAACTACTGCGCTAATATGAAAAAAAAATAAGAGGATAAAGCTTTCAGCGTTGAGCGATCCCTGAGGGATGCGCCACGCGCCGGTATTCAATTTTCAACTCCAATTGAGGTGATTTATTACATATCTGGCCTTTACAGTGACTCGCGGTGGCCCAACGCTGCATTGAATCAGTGCTGCTTATCCTCCTAGACACTCTGAGTCAAGTCTGGCACAAATTTACCGACCCCGGAGGGACGGATGGATTGGTGAGCCACGAGCGCGAGATCGAACTATCGACTATGTGTGCGACGCACAGCACCTATAACCACTGCAAAACATGCGCTCCTCTGCGCCGACATACAAGAAAGATAATATAACGCAATACATCATACCATAGTCGATCTGATGGTGGAGGTGGTATGTTGACAGTGATGGGTCCTTCGAGCATTTCCACTTCAACGTTTAAAATGAGAGGTGTTGTGGAGACATCTTCAATCAGCTAAAACGATAGCTATGTGATTCAAAAAGTTAGTATGGAAAAGCTATGGGAATATAGAGATTATAGCATGGAACATAGTTGTAGAGAGTGTAGATATTTATTTTTTATCTTGCTTATCTTACATAATCCTCTTATAGCCGACTTGTCCTCTTGGATACATCCTCTTTACAAAAGTCTTCAAAGGCTTTGCGTGTTGTTCAAATGCTGCCTAAGAATTTTGTTTTCATACGTGTGGTGAAATGCTGGTCGACGCAATTCTCATAGCAGTCTCGGAAGAATCCGAGCTAAGGTGTTCCGTAGGCGTTGGCTGATGATTAAAGGAGGAGGGTGGAGAGAGAGACGACCAGAACCTTGCTTCCTTATAGTCTGTATCATTACCCACTCGGCCCACCTGTCCGCAGCTTACGAGTTACTATATTCAAACTCAACTATATTCATTTCCACAATTAGCAGTGTTGACACTTTTCTTTTAAATCATAAATAAGAACTAACCTTGGCGACTTTTGAGAATTTCGCAGCTTTTTGGAAGAGACTGCTCTGTGCTGCACGCTCCACCATCGAGATAATCTTCTTTCCCGTTTTCTCTCGTGTACTTGTGCTTAAATAACATAAAAATAAGCCCGAAGAGAACATTGAAGAATAGAAAAGAATAGTCAGAAACAGCTCGATCACACCCTACAGAGAAAAAGGCTGCTAAGAAAAGATAAGTGCAAATGAGTGATCGTCGATATTGCTTACTTTTCTAAATTATTTTTAGCACCAAAGTCTTCGTCGGGACTGCTTTCAGGGCTCTGCGGCACTTCATCGTCTGAGTAATGCGAGGCTATCGCCATTATATCCGTGAAACGATTTATTTTTCGATCGGCTTCAACCTTAAAAGGCAAATGCTTTATCACTGTATAAGATTCTGATAGAATAAGACAATAAAGGTTCAGGTGAAAAAATTTTTATGAACACTCCAGATAAAAAAACACTTTGTAAAGGCCAGATACTCTGAAAATTGAGGAAAAAACTCCAAGACTTAGAGATGACGCATATTTATAAGCACGGAAAATGCGGTGCTTTTTCATGAATTTAAGCATAAGCAGGCGTAGGCCTATGTACGAAACACAAATGAAGGCGTAGACGAAATTTTGGAGCATCAAAATCATACGACAAGATATCTGTCTGGCATTTTTCCAACAAGGAAGAGAGACCTGAATCCAATAACAAAAATCTCGCGCCACATTTGAATCGCGCTACTCGATCGATCAACCGCGCGATTGATAAACAGCCACTCAAAGATCGCAGCCGACAATGAATGCTCGCCGAGTGCGAAAATTACTCTTCTTTTGGGTGCTGCACAGCATTGAGAAGTCATTTTCAGAAGAAAGTACATCGTAAGAAATCAGCGAAGTTAAACGATTCAATGATATTAAAAGCCTAGGGGAAAGACTTTTTCCAGCGAAAAATGCGCCGATTGTGAAACTTGATTTTGTTTTTACGCACATTGGAAAGACCTTCCTGAAATGAACAATACATTAAGATTGACAAGACTCAAGCTCTCAAATGACTACCAATGTTCTAAAAAAGCAAAAAAAAAAAACGAGCTATCTTCAAAAGAACAAGCAAAAAACGCGTTGTCGCTAAAAGGTTGAAAAGGATTTCACATAATAGAAAAGTACCGAAAATTCTTGCTGTTTGCGGCAACTCACTCTCGAATTCAAAAAAAAAAACATTAAGAAGACGAGTTTGTAGAAGTGACTTGCATTACAGAAAAAAATCTACGAAGAAAGTAAATATACCTTTGCAGCTCCACTCTGAAGTTTGAGAAGATTTACACTAGTCTGAAGCACCAGTCGAATCCCTCCAGCATATTTCATCTGAAACTTCTCAAAATCAAGGAAGCCGTACAAAAGGGACGAAGGAAATGGAAATTTAGGTACTATTCTATTACGCGGCGACAAATCAATATTCGACCTCATTCTCAGGAGAATGGTTTTTCAAAGGAGTGTTAGCAAACAATTGAAAGCTTAAATCTCTGCCTAGCGCCCAAAGTCGTTGTTTCTTCTAGAAGTCTTTTATAACCTGTAGCATTCAAAATAAATTAGAATCCACACAAATACGCATTTCTTTATCCCTCTTATTTCGCTGAACAGAACTTCTTCCTTAGACTACTACTACTTTTTCGATAGCACAAGTCTCCAAGAACTCAAAAATGGGTTTGCTTTTCGGAAGAGCTCTTCTGATGGTCTGTAAGAGAAAGAAAAGTTTGCGCTTTGAACTTCGCCGGACAAAGCTCTATCTCTAGACTGCTATTGATCATTCGATAGCGCAAATTCTAATGATTCCAAAGCTGTGCTTATTCTCTGGGAAAGACTGCTTCACCCCGGCGAGCTTGTTTACCGGCTAATCGACGCGTTTGGGTAGCGAGGCCATCGATCGTTGGCCTAGAGTGTTGGACATGTGGAAAGCAACTTGTCATTCAATTGCGAGATTTTTCTCGTTTTGAAAGAAACACCAGATAAAACGACTAACTCAGACACTACGGAATTTTCTCTACACGTTCGAATGATTACTAACACTCCTATGGAGAATCTTGTTCAGTAAATGGGGTCGATTATTTACTTGTCGTTGTCTAACAGAAAAGAACCCAGATTTTAAATGTTCAAGATACAAGAAAAGAAAAAAAACCTACCTCCAAATCAACCCAAATACCCCACTCATTTAGTTTTGGAGCATAGACACCAACGATTCGTGGAGCTGTCCTTCCAAGGGTTATCGATGATAGTTCCAGTTTTTCGATGAAGTAAGGCAACTGAAAAGCGACTACTCTAGCTATATCCGACCTATGAAGTACGGTGGTAAGAACTGGAGATCACGACTGGACAACGCACATGTATGGTGGCTAATTTGCTTTGTATTTTCTGTTGCACTTGTTTGGCCCAAAACTCGTCACGACAAAAATCGAAAAATATCCTGAAATCGTATGTGAGAATTAATTGTTCACGTACCAAAAGAAGTCAAGAACGCCTTCTTTTTCTTACTCCATATTTCAACCCCTTATGGGCAAAGTCTTTTTCATTTTAGCTCCGGACTTTTGGTAGCCCCTTCTATAGCTTGAATCTCGACGATTTCGACACTATAGTTATTGCTGAAATAAAATCCTTGAAGCGCAGTAGCAGCGAGAATAGGATCATATTTCACATTCGCCGCGCATTTTTTGCTCGGCTAGGGTTTGTGGGTGTTCTTTAACAGAATTACTGGTTATTTGTTAACATAAATTTGAATGAATCCAATGCTAAGATGGGCTCCGAAAAAGGCCATCAAGCGCCGGAAGGCGAAAAAAAGTTCACGTTTTGCTTTTCTGCGCTTAGGCTGCTTAGGTGAAGGCTTAGTTGAGGCTTCAAATAGTAATATGAAATGGATATAAAAACCTGAGCCCATGGGACAATAAAATAAAGTTTTCACTTCAATCATACGCAAAATCCACAGATTTTCAAAAAATGATAAGCGATTTCCAGATATGGAATGGAGACTGTGCTTTTTCGAAGAGGGTTTAGGTTGCTGTGTGCAGCGCAATTCGATAGACATGCGATAAAGTGCGCTGAGTGTAGAACTCAATTATAATTCAGCTGCTACAGCGCTTTGAAGGCCTTCTTGGAAACTAAGTACAGTACTAAGATTGTGTGTCTCAAACTATCGAATGACTACCAAAAGTCTGGGGAAAATGCGAAAAAGCCTCATCGCCGAGAGGTTGAATAACGAAATGAGATAGAAGAATTGTACTAGATTTCGAAAGAAACCTAGTGCCAAGGGAATTTATCGACTCGACAAGATCCGAGTTCTCTTCGGGAATGCCGGGCTTCCATTTGACAGTGCCAAGATCCACGGACACAGTGGAACCGCGTTCAGGTTGTGGAACACCAGAGCCGCAAATCAACGAAATTTGCCTGAACACCACCAACATCTTATCAATAGAAGACTACATAAAGCGATTGATACTCACTGAGCAAATTGTGCATGTATCCGTTTGTAAACTGCATCTTCAAAGATTGTGTCAGGAAGCGACGGGCACTGAAAAAGTTTTTATTTCTCGATTTTCATTTTCTTCTTCGAAGAAACGTTGAGTTTGTCGCGGGAAGAATATTACAGTAAACGCCACAAGGAAAAAATTCCAAGAGAAAAGTGTCAAAATGACACGGATGAGCGAACGAAACCATTCACAGCGGGTGACGCAGCAATTTTTTGATTAGGAAAGAGTGAAGATCTCGAAAATGACCGTTCGCGAATGACGGCTATTCTCGTCTGGCTTTCGGACTGGACAGAAATACTTCGCCGTTATTGGCGATCATTTTTGACTCTTTCGAAACAACGCGTTTTCTCTCTTTCTTAAAAGCAGTCATTCGATAGCTCAAACCTCGACGACTTCAATGATGTACTTAGTTTTGAAAAAGACTTCTTATTGGGACATAGCAGTAAAAATAAAACTATGTTTCATACTCGGCGTGTTTCCGCTCCTATTTCTACTATTTATTGAAAAAAACTTTTACTGTCCGTGGAGATTCTCAGTTTTTTTTTCTTGTACAACAATTGAAAGGAACTTTGTTCTGTCGTTCTAGTGGCTGACGCTTTTCATTGTCATTTAACGTTGCCAATAAACTCGCTAACAAGCCTAAGCCTAAGCATTCTAAGCCTATGTACGAAAACCATATGAACATGTGGAAGAAATTCTAGAGAACCAAGCCGTATGTTTTATCTAGAGTTTTCTTCAAAGCGGAAAAGTCCTAAATTCAGGAACGAAAATCGCGTGCCACATGTGAATCATCATACTGCGCGATATACGGCCACTCACACATTCTAGCTGACAAGAAATGCAAGCCGAGAGTGAAATATGATCGTACTATTACTGCTACGGAGGACTGAAAGGGCCATTTCATAGATGAAGTGCAGCATCAAAATTGTCAAAATTTAGCTATCGATTGACCACTGAAATCTAAAAAAGCAGAAAGAGCGTTGTCCTCAGAGGGTTGGATAGATTTTCGACAACAGATAAGAACCCAGGCGGCTTCAAAGATAGACTAGCGGCACGCACTCCAATACATAAGTGGCAGTTTTGTAATATAATGTCGGTTTTCATCGTCGCTAAGTTTTCTTCATCTAAGAGTAGAGTATCACTGAAAGACTGCAGACTTGAGAGCTATCAAATGACTGCATAAACATAGATGAAAAAAGGAACAATGTTCGAGAACAGCTTAAGATATGTTCCATTTCGCAACGAGTTTTTTCACACTGGAAGATGCGACATTTCAGGAGAAATTGGCTTTGATTCCAGTAAAACATCCTTACAGGGACCTCCTCAGTGATAAAGCATCTCTTAGTAAAAACAATGTTTTTTCGAACCATGATGAATCATGTCTGTAATGAAATGCGCACCGACCCGCGTAAGTCGCGTGAACGGTGCGCGTGGACAGGCATGCATTGAAAAACGATGCAAGCCGTCCACAAAGGGTTAACTTTCTGAGGTCCAACGTTAGCAAGCAGGCAGCGTCGCGGCGTCGCTTTCCCACGAGATGCAACGTCGCCAAAACAGTAGGTGAGTTAGATTAGAAGTCGCGCGGCACGGCACAAAAAGGGCCGTTTGGCTCACAAAGGGTTACACTGCAACAGATATCAGCAGTTCCCAAGAAACCAACATTGATATTTGATCTCAGTGCTAAAACAAAGTGATGCTGCGAGGAAACAACTTCTTACTTCGAGTGCAAAGCGAACTTCGCTGTTCCGTCGCTTTTTCATCGGTTTCGTAAGCCCTTTGGACTGGGCACAGGCTTCTCGAAGTCTAGAAAAAGAAACGACCGGTCAATTGATGAGGGACACTAACAAATGGTCAAAAAACCTCTTACAAATGAAACCATCGTTCCTTTTCTCGCGCAGCTCGCACGAATAGGTACAGAGACCGATGCTTAGACGAAGTTGTACCAGCAACGGGTACACTAACGAAATCGTCACCCTCGGTAAGTGAATTGGCACGACTCCTCCGCATATCATCTGGCTCGCTTTCGTCATTCGAGTCGCTTTCAGCCGTGTAACCGTCGTCGAACAATGATGGCCCGTCCGTTTCCAGAGACGGAAAACTCTCAGGCGCAGTCCCCACTGGGTGCATTGATGCCGAACTGAAATGCTCAAAAACTATTAGAAAATGATCATGACGTCACAATTCCTTAGACCACTACTATCCTAGTTCTTTTCAGTTATGAGGGAACAAATGAATATTCGACCTCATTTGCTGTACAAAAATTTTCTCATAGGAGTGTTAGTAATCATTCGAAACCCAGAATCATTGGCTAGAGCCGTACGCCGCCGTTAAATAGAGCGTTTTATGACGTTTTAATGCTCAGAATAAAATTCTTACACCGGTGGAGGTTTCCATTATTACTTCGCTGGAAGTATGAAAAGCACATGAAGGTGTAGAGAAAATTTTCTGATATGAGATCCGGTTTGATGTGTAGTTTCGAGAAACAATTCCTAACTGAACAACAAGATTCGCACACTCTAATGGCCCCGGGAAAGGCCAACGATCGACGGGCGTGTTGAGACGGCCACATCCACTGTACGCCCGTACCTCCACCCGTAAAGAGCCAAAACCCCCTTGCCCGCATATGATGACTTGATCTTATTTTCCCTGCTTGCAGTGCAAAGAAACGGTCTTACCAGAAAATAAGTACAGCGCTGGAATCTTCAATTCATACGCTATCGAGTGATTCGAACAGTCGTGAAACATAATTTTATTTTGAACTTTACAGTGATATAAAAGGGTCTTGTAAAAAAACCGGCCACGTATGGCCCTAGCCAGAGATTCGAGCTTTCGAATGATTACTAACACTCCTATGAAAAATTCTTGTACAGCGAATGAGGTCGAATACTCAATTGTTCCTTTATGATCGCCAAGTACTCTGTCCTTCATTGTTTCGGGAAAAAAAACTCACCGTAGAAGAGGTTTGGACACGTTAACGATATTTCCTGCTTTCCGGGAAAAACGAATATAGATTGGGTACTTACGAACCCACCATCGTCTCCTCGCAAGTCGTTTTGGTCGCAGTGATACCTAAGAATATCTCAATTAGGATAGCTTTAACATGAAGAATCTCATTTCGAAACAGAACTCTGCAGACTGTAATTTTTTTATTTATTTCATTTTGTTCTACACAACTCATTTCACACTTTATCTGTCGATCCCAACACTACTAGCACTCGATTGGTCTGTTTGCATTTATTGTTTGCTTGCGTATTTTTCCTTCATGAACGTCGAGAATACTGGTCGAGGCAGGTCTCCTTGAGATCTCGGCGTTAGCCAGGATGAAACGCTCCTTATAATGATCGTTGATAGATTGGCGGAGAGTGTTACGGTGAGGACCAACCTAGCAGCAAGCAGCACTAACCACTCGGCCATCCTCTGCTTCATAAACTATAACAAAAAAGTGATGAAGAATGCAGCATAGATGGACCGAAGGACACAGATCCTCCCCACAAGTCCTACTTTTTTTTATAGTAATCAGATCAGTGAGTGGTGGAAAAAATAAGAGATATTTTTAACCAACATGTGCATTGATGAGACTGTAGATCGTTTGTGAGACCATGGTTGGCTGTGGTTGAGTCAATGTCGGATCTTCATGAAAAGCGTGCTTCAGCACTGCTTTGGCCGGCCTCGAGATTCGTAACGTTGAACCCTAAATCACCTACTCATGTGTTCATACACATAGTAACAAAAAGCAATGATGTGAAAGTAAGTATCGACCTCTAATCGAACGAGAACCGACTGTGCCTGATTAACGTGGTACGTTGCAGGGGAATATCGTCCTCGTAGTTCATTCATCCATCCCTGAGACAGAAAGAGAACAATCTAGTACATAGAGAAATCCATCGTTGAAATTATGTCAGTAAACACGAACATCTAGGAGCGCTAAGTGATATACAAGACATTGGACCTCAGGCAAGAGTTGAGCACAAGTTTCACCCAGAACAGGTGCGCGCGCCACAGTTGACTCTTCAAGTAAAAACTACCAGAGCTATCAGTAACCCATCTTCAAGGGTTCGCTTTGATGTTGATAACCACATATCGGCATTGGAACCCCATTGAAGTGGCACCTCTTGTATATCAACATAAGCTTTTGCGAGTTCTTTGTTAGATTCGCATCTGGTACGGCAAAACGCCGTTTTGGCTCCCGAATGGGGTCAGTTAGTTTGTGTATCACTCAAAATTCTTGAGTGTATATCCAAAAAAATCATAACTTTACAAGAACCAGCATAAATAAACAAAGAAACTTATTAAACAAATACCTTCAAACAAACAAACCCGATAGACAACACCCTCGCCCAAACCCAGACCATTTCCCTCACCACCAACAGCTTCTTGCGCATCTTCCAGTATCCCTTCATCAAAACTTAATCGATGAGGTTTCATAAGCGATGGGTCGCGCTGCAAATTGAATAAGTGAAAATATAGATAAAAATAAACAGACAAATATGAACATCGATCCCAATATTGGCACTTGAAACAAGTTCCGCTACCCCCGTTAGCGTTAGAAAAGTAGGATGTGGTTTCGGCATAGATCCTAGAGGTATGCGCCATACAATCGTCTTCGAATTTTAGCTTCTTCCAAAGTGATCGAATGCATACCCATTACGATAGAACACGATGGCCTACAGATGAAGAAAATCAGTGCTGCCATCCTCCCAAGCAAGTCTCGTATCAACTCACCGATCCAAGAGCGATGGGAGGCTTGGTGAGCCTTGAGCACAGAATCGAACTATCAGTCACCGACTGATTAACGAGTGTGTCACAGGACAACTCTAAGCACTGCACCACATGCGCCTTTCCTGTTATTACCAATTAGTGTCAATATAGCAGCTATAACCAATATCTAGGAACCCCCAAGAGTTAAGACAAGCATCCTTCTGAGCTCTTTCGCATTAATTTATGTGAAATGAAGTCCATCCCTCAGTCAATTCGTACCCTCGCATCAATCATCATCCACGATGACCCTAGAATTTTGAGGGTGAAGGAGTGAGCATTACTTGAGGATATCCGCTTCTATCAACGACATAGCTGGAATCCTGGTCGAGTCGATTCTTTTTTGGTACATGAGATAACCGTGATAAACCATTTGCACTGAGATTGGAAAATTGAGAAGTGCCTACAGAAGTTTGGTAACGACTTTTCGAGCTCAGAGCGAGAGAGAGGGAGAGAGGGAGAGAGAGAGAGGAGGGAAAGAGAGGGAGGGAGGGGGAGAAAGAGAAATGAGCAATTTAGTGGATTCGGTGAGGGATCGATCCGTCTGAGTAGCTAAAACCACCTGCATGTTGAACAAGATCGCTACCACTCACCCACTTAGTGAGTCAGTAACTGAATGACTGAAATATTAAAAAAAGGATGAAGGATGAAGCTCTCGGCGCTGGTAAATCCGTGAGAGATGCACCATGCATTCGCCTTCAATTTTCAACTTCGTTTAAGGTGATAACTAACAAAAAATGAATGTAATCACAAACAATGCGAAATTGATGTTCCTTCTCAAGCATGAACAATAAGTCACGGGTAGCTCACCTGAGGTTGTTGATCCGAGACAAAGAGATATAAAAACCCAACAAACGACAGATACAGTCCCCACATGAAGCCAGTGATGAACCCTAAAAGGAGATATTTGGTGATGCAAATCGTTTCACTGTAACTGAAGCACAACTTTGAAGCTCGAAGTGTTAGAGAGCGGTTAAACAGAAGAGCTCTTGACCACATATGTTGAATATACGTCAGCCTAAATGGGCTGAATGTCGATGTGTGCTTACCACGCCAAACCTCTGACGCTTGACTGCTGTCAAACGATACCTTGTATCGCAAAAACAGTTGTAGCAGATTAAGAGCCCCGGTGGTAAGCTGGTTAGCAACGCCTCCAAAAAGGGTGAAATGCGGGTTTGATTCCCGTTCAAGGTTAAAGCTTTGCATATCACTCAAAAATTATGCTATTCAAAGTGATAACAAGGCCAGAGCTTCAAAATACACTCGCACATGTGCGAAAACCCTCACAAAACCTACCTGGAAATACGATTGTAATCGAAAACAGCAGACCCAACAACACTAATCGGAACTGCAAAAATGGCATATTACGATATCGACGCACGAAAGAGTGGATCAGAAGCTGACTCTGGAAAACACGGAACATGAAAACTCGGAGAAAAACGAGGTTTTTTTTCAAAATTAAGGAGAAAAAAGGAGAAATCTGCAAACCGAGGGCTGTATCTCGGCCTGAGTATTCTTGTCCTTTTCCTTTGGAGGCTTCAATGGAGCCACAATGACACATTGGGAAGCTGTTGCTGTCACATCTATAAATGTCTCGCATATATTCATTTTGTGAAAGAATAAGCTCAATTTTGTCGACTCAGCCCATTTTTCCACCTTTTCGGACCAAAGCCCCCTTCCTTACTCAGGCAATGAAAATCATTCGATAGCCTAAATCTCAAAGATTTTTTATACATCGCGTGGTTTCCAGATAAGCTTTCTATAAGCCAGTAGCAGCGGAGATAAAACTGAGCTTCGCACTAGGCGCGATTTTGCCGGCTGAAAAGTGTGAGAGGTCGTGTGGATGGTTTTTAGCAATAAACGGCACTGAGTCGGCCAGGGTTTTTGGATGGTCTTCTAGCGGACTTCTAGTAGATATTTGATAGCATATCTCTAAAATAATTGAAGCCATGTTCCGTGAAAGTGTGTTTATGAAGCGCGCAGAGAGGAAAAAAATAATATGTCTGCACATTTGAGCTCAAGTTGGTCAGGCTTAGACTTGGTAGTAAGCCTATTTGGCAATAAGAAATCTAATAAAAAAGCAAGCCCATAGAACGATAGAACAATATTTTTCCTACAATACTATTATAAAACCTAAAAAATCTCGAAACGTAGAAAAATTCCCAAATAAAGACCGAAGATGCGCGCGACAATGAGCGCCGAATGTGAATTTCACTTAAGCTTTCATTGCGATATCGGACTAAAAAGGCCTTTTCAGACATCAATCAAAGATTGAAGTGATCGAGATTTGTGCTATCGAATGACTATAAAAAACCTGAAATAGGCGGAAAAGGTCTGGTCCCTAAAGGATAGAAGAATCGATCGAGATGAAGAGAAGATCAAAAATTCGTACGGTTTGAGAACTTGCCAGGTGTCCGATTGGATGAAACAAGTTTCTTGCCTCTGGCTTTGGCTCGATCAAAAAACGCACCTATTTTGCTTGTACTAGAAGTTTCCTAAAATTGTTCTTCGCATATTACTTCGTAGAAATGAAATGAGGGTTCAAGAGTTGATGCATGTTTCAGACCTGGATACTAATATACTTGGATGGACCAAAAGCTAGAAAGGCCCAATACTGCCTGCTAGGAAGCTTAGAAATGAAAAGTTCGTATAGATGAAACTCCAGACCTTTGACTCATTGGACCCGATCGAACTACGATCCATTGTTCGTTGACTGTCTGAGTCACTGCCATTATCGTTCCCACCCAACGGGGCGAGTGAATCCTCTCCGTTCATCTGAAAAGAGGCAGAAAAATCGATGATAACAGTAAAGATACGAAAAACGTCGGGAAGAAAAATGAGATGAAGCGGAAATGCAAAAACTTCTAATGAGGAGCTTCAAGGAAAGAAGAATGCTTACAGTCCTACTTTAGATTGTCCCCCACTCATCCCTACAGTACATTTCCACAGGGACATGACACAGAGAAAAACCCTTGGAACTAATCACCAAAAGCACGAAAAACGTCAGTCATAAAACAAGGATTCGTGGTTTGCAAACCACAAAACCATCCAGTTAGCCCCAGTGAAGTAGAGTGATATACAAAGATTTGAGCCGAGTAGGGAGTTGAACCCGGGTCTCACCCTATACGAGGAGCATATGTTACCACTACACCACCCAGGGTCATCGTTCTGCTAGAACCTTCTCTTCAATAAATCTCTGTCAGCTAAACTAGTTTGATGCCAATTTGCGCTAATCAGGTCAAAACCCTTAAAAGTTGATTGCTACAGCTGCGATGAAATATATCGAATAAAGAGTGATAGCAGTAAAGCGAGCGGAGGCTTCTGTTGTAAAGTGGTAGCACACGTTCCTGGTTTGAGTGAAACGCGGGTTCAATTCTCGCCTGGGGTCAGATGTTTTGCATAGCACTTTACATCAATGGATATTTTTGATTGCGACATCATAACACTGCAGAAAACCTCATTACACCTTCTGCGGCTCATAGAAGAGGCGAAAAAAGGAAATAAGAACCCCACAGACTGTTTCATTTTTAAACTGGCTGGCTTCCACGGACCCAAACTGGACGTGTCCGGCTCCACCCCCCCCTCCCTATCAGGAGTGAGACTAACAGTGGCTGCCACGGTAAGGTCAGACTCGCAGAGTTGCAGCGGGGGAGGGAGTGGAGCCATTCCCATGCTGGTGATTAGAACGCCAGCCAGCAGGTAGACAGGCCCAGTTTGGATCCGAGGAAGTCAACCGGTTAACGATTTGATGGTCGAACTGGCCCACAGATGAACCCGAGACTAAGGAGCACACAACGATCCACAAGATAGAAGACATTGACGTACAAGATTCAACTTAGAGAGCATGAAGAATGGGAAACAGATTTGAGATAAAGCGCGACAAAAAGTAAGCAAACAAGCAGATAAGCGTCAAACATAAGATTATTGAAGAAAAAACGAAAAAATAATCCGAAAAAAAAACATAGTCGACATGAACGTAGTTGCCAAGAAAGCCCCAAGCTACATAGCTCAAGAGTGCCATCATAGAAGATTCTGTGAAGCTGAGATGTCATTTTTGAACATTTGAGAAACCTATTTACTAATATACAGCTATAATCCTCCAAAATAAATGTTAATACATATCCAACAATGTCGAGTGAAATGCAAAACTTCGAGCCTTGAGCGGGAGTCGAACTCGCGTCCCACCTTTTCCAGGAGGGCGGATAACCACCGCACTACCAGAGCTCCTGTTTGCTATCACGCTTTCCTTCATTCATCTTCAAAAGCATGAAAATATACGAAGTGTTCATGATATGAGTCGTATATCGGAGAGGGAGGGCGACTGTAGATGCCTCTCGAGTTCATTCCTTCGTTGTAAAGAAGGACCAGAACTCCTGAAAGCAGTCTAACTTGTGAGTGATATGCAAGGGGTGATAGCAGAACAGGTGGAGGCCTCGATGGTCTAGTGTGTAACACACACCTCCCGCCTGTGTGTGTTTTGAACGCAAGTTCGACTCCCTTGAGGATCCAAAGACTTTGCATAAACTCAGCTCTTTTGAATCCATAGTTATAACATCACAATAACCCTATTAGAGGAGGAGTAAGGTAGAAGAGTTTTGCAGTAGTTATTCAGAAAGGCTGGTTAACTAGGCGAAAGTAATGGGCAAAACAGGTGGAATAATGGCGCGAAAAAGCGTAAACACGTAAACATCCAGTTGCGATAGAGGTAGGAACATGATCAAAGATCAGTGAGAGTTGTATCACTGATTGGTTTCGGGCGGACGAAAACTCGTAAATGAAGAAGGGAACCCAGCCACCCACCGACTAGTAGTATTTCCATTCGAGTTTCTCGACTGAGTATAAAACAAACGGTGCTTCTCCCTTTTTTACTGATTGATTTATTGCCTTGAGAAAATTGGCAATCAATTCCAACTGGTTTTTTTTTTCGGAAAAACAGAGCCTAATGAACAGCTCTGGCCTGTGGGAGCCACAACTGGAACAAGAGAACCAACTGACAGTGACAATGTTTCGGAGTCTGATTTCCAATCCACTGGCGATGATATCCAATTTTTGGTCTCTCATCTGATGAATCACATGGAGCTCATAAGAGTCAAGGGGCCAGACGTTTCTTTTTCTCTGTTTTTCATGCAGCCTCTGGCTTTTTTTTTGCAATTTTTAGAGTAATTTATGCGTACTTGCTCAGAATCTGAGATCTCACAAAATTCGGTACTTGTCCATTATGAGACGACAAATAAATCTCATTCGCTGAACAGGAACTTTACATGAGAGTGTTAGTAATCATTCAAAAGCTCAGATTTTTGGCTACAGCCCCATGTCGCCAGTTTTCGAAAAGACTTTTATAACGCTCACGCCATGAGAGCTTGGGACTGTAGCCAAAATCTCAGCTTTCGAATGGTTACTGACACTCCTATGAAAAGTTCCTCTGAAGCGAATGAGATCGAGTTTTCATTTGTCGACTCATAATGGACAAGCAGCCAAATTTTCGATATTCCTTAAAAATTCCATCGCATAAAGTCTTTATATGAAGCTTGCGCAAGGTCGGTATATCTTCTCCAGAAATGATGGCTAACATTTTCGCGACTTCGCTTTCCTCTGGGACGTTTTATCTTACAAAGAGATCTGATCGGTTCTGACGAAGGCGAAGTTGGCGAAACACTGAACAGCGTTTCCCGAGAAAAAAAAGTGCTAACCTAATCAAAACTTTTCAAAAAAACACTTCGTGAGATATTTGAGGTTCTCATGTCAAAACCCAGTGAAAGTTGCCTTTCTGGTTCATTTCCATCCCATTTCTATCATTCCTAAATGCGATTATGATACAGTTTGTCCATAGCCTAACTATGAGGTTTTCAGCGTTTCGTTGCAGGTTTCACAAAGTTTATTTCGCTAATTTTACTTGATTTCTATTCATATCTGATCTGTATGACAACTAAATTCACAGCAGAAACCATCTACAAAGGGGTAGTCAATTCCTGGTTAGAATCGAGTTTTGTACGGATGGAAAATCACGTCGGCAAAAGACGAATCATCTTTTATTCTCGAATGACTTCGTCGAGAGTGAATCGACGGGAACTGTGGTGCTATATCTATCAACAAAGAGCATGAAGGATGAGGATGAAGATGATGACAATGAAAAGTAGCTGGGTGATGATTTCGATGTTCGCGAATGCTCACGGACCAGTGCAGGGCTCATGAGCGACAACTATTATAATGTGAATCAGCTGCTTCGGCTTGGACACATAGTCAACAAAAATCTATAGATTGTTTACTTGTGGGTGAAATTCCGTATCTGCTGATAAGAGAGACTAACACTACGAACTTTAGCAGAAAGAGTCATCAAGGGACTTTTGAAAACAACGAAAAGATACGTTGAATTTCTCCTCCAGATAAAAAAGTCAAACACTACACAAGCATATGTTCCAATTTTCGATCCTATCCCCTGGGTCATCCAGGGTAATAACGAGGTACAGATCTTCACAAGCTGCTGGAAAAGTCTCCACTGATTCAGCTGACACCACGAGTTCAAAATGAGAATTTAATCGGAGAACGTTTCGATGCTTTCGTTTTCTTCAGAGTCTAGAATTCTAGTTAATTATCCACAGTCGATCGTCCTCGCCTTGTGATGTTGGTCTTTCGTTGTCTTTCAAGTTTAAGCTCCTTATCGTAAACTATTTACCATATCACCCTCGTGACATTGGCTGAATCATGAAAGGAACAATTGCTGATTGGTAACGCCAAGCTTATAAGAAAGTCGGTTTTCAGGGCAATGTTGGGTAATTGTCCATCATGAGGCGACAAATGAAAAACCGATCTCATTCGCCAGACAGGAATTTTTTCATGGGAGTGTTAGCAATCATTCGAAAGCTTAGATTTCTGGCTACAACCCCACGTCGCCCAGTTTTCGAAAAAACCTTTTTGTAACGCTGTGAAATCCACACAAAATCATGTTTCAGGCGCGCCTAATTCTCGCCGGACGAAGCTCTTTCTTTTGACTAATAGCTATGATTCGATAGCGTAATATTTGCTGATTCCAACGCTGGGCTTGTTTTCTGGAAAGACCGTTTCTCTGCAATGCAACAGTAAAAATAAGTTGAATTTATATACGCAAGCAAAAGGTCTTTTGCCAGTTCACGTGCCGCTGGCTAAGGCAGCACATGCATTGACGCGATGACCATCGATTTTCGAGCATATAAACGTGTAAAGAAGTATAGCGTCAGCAGTTCACGTGACCACCTCACCCACCGGCACGTGAGTTGGCCAAAGGCCCCTTTCCTCACGTATGTGGAGTCGACTTGATTTCCTGCTGCATTGCAGAAAAACGGTCTCTTCAGAAAACAAGCACAGCGATGGAATCAGCAAACATGACGCTATCGAATGATAACTAGTAGTCCAAAGATGGAGCTCTGTTCGGCGAGAATTACGCGCGTCTGGCGTGTGGAACGCAAGGAATTTCCTTCTCTAACAACGTCAAAAAAGGCTTTTTCAAAAACTGGCCATGTAGGGTTCTCACCAGAACTCTAAGCTTTCGAATGATCACTAACACTCCTATGGAAAGTCCCTCTCTAGCGAATGAGGTCGGTTTTTTAATTTGCCACCTCATAATGGACAAGTACCCAATGTTCTCAAGAGCCTCATTCTTCTTAACAACGGTGTTAAGCATACGTGATCCACTGTGCAAAACTTTCGACTTCAGGCAGGAGTTGAACTCGCGTTTCACCCTACCGAGACGCGTATTACCATTGCACCACAGCTCTCGGTACAAGGTAAACACGGGTTCAACCTCCACTGTGATCGCAAATGCTGCGTATCACCCTGCATTCTTGTAGCAACAGAAGTCTATAATACTCTGTTGAAATTTTGTTCTCAAAAAAAGACTAAGAGCACGCAGTGTTACAAAGATTACAATAAACAACTGATGAATCCGTACTATGTGCACGATGAGTTCTACACTTCAAAACGTCAAATCTACGCTAGTATCTTCGGTTGGGCTTCTTCTTCTAGAGTACTAAATGGTGTGCAAAACATTAGAACTCTGACGGGAGTTGAACCCGTGTTTCACCCATAGCGATGGCGGGAGTGCTGCTTCTACACTATCGAGGCCACACCTCTGCTAAATCTTTTCTTTCGATAAACCTGTTGTAGCTGTCAGCAAATAACTTTCAAGGGGCTTCATCTGATAAGCAATTATCGTATTTGAACCCAGCAAAGCGGTAGCCTAAGTGGTGTGACGGTAGCAAAAGTCCTCAATATGGATGAAGTGCGGGTTCAATTCCTGTCTGGGGTCGAATGTTTTGCATTCCACTCAATACTCTTAGACACATAATCACAACAGAGCACTTCACTAGGAAAAAAAAGGATTCATAAAGAATGCTTTTATTTGACCACATTTAGTGGTGGTATGATGTTATGAATATACCTCTTGATGTAGAGTGATGTGCAAAACTTTTTGCGTCAGCTAGGACTCGAACCCAATTTGACCCTTTCAGGGGGCTCGTGCTCCAACCGTTGCACTACCGGCGCCTGTCTTGACACCACTCTTTCCTTCTCTTCGAGCTTCACTTAATTGTAGTACTGTAGAAACGCCAGTGCCCAACATATGACTCCCGCAAGGAGAAAGAAGTCTTCCCAAGAATCGGTGCATTGTATCAATCAAAATGTGGAGTACAACTGCTGCTGTTACTGTTGCGAACGAATCTTTTCAATTAAACGGCATGGCATGAAGAGAACTCCCTTCGTCGGGCAGGAAATTTTCAAGAAAGCATTAGTGATCGTTCGAAAGCTTGAGTCTCTGGCTACTGCGCCACTTGGCCGCTTTTTGGGAAATCCTTTTTCTAATGACGTAGCAGAAAGAAAATGCTTGTGTTCACATATGCATTTTTCTCGCAGGACAAAGCTCTTCATTTAGACTATTAGTAAGCATTCAATAGCGAAAGTTTCCACAACTCCCTCGCTGTGCTTATCTTCTGTTTCAGTGTAGTGTAGCATGGAAAATAAATCGAGTTTCACATACGTAGGCATTTGTTATTCGGCTAATGTGTGGGCTGGGCGCTTGCCGGCCGCGTATTCGATACGGCGTTCCACGATCGATCGATTGATCGATCGGATGAGGCGACTCCAATGTGGAGTGCAAATCTTGATATTTGATTTTGAATTTCTTCTTCAATTCGAAAGAAACTCCAGATAAAACATATGATTTAGATACTACAAGACTTCCTCTACACGATCATATGCTTTTCGTGCTTCCAGCGAAGTGATACGAAAAGCGTGCAACCGGTGTTAAACATGATTTCATTTTGAGTGTTACAGCGTTATAAAAGGTTTTCTCAAAAAAAAGAGCAAGTAGCGCAGTAACCAGAGATTTAAGCTTTCGAATGATTACTAACACTCTTATGAAAAGTCCCTGTCCGACGAAAATGTCGTTTCTTCATCCCGTGCCGTTTAAACGGAAAATACCTTGTCCACCACAACATCTTCATAGAATAGGCATTAAAATTGACACAAACCCCTAAAAAGAGGCTCTTTGCAGCAAAATGAGCAGTCGGAAAAAGAACTGAGTCCTGTGGCTTCATGATCCCATTTGGCCACTGCTGAACATACGAGTAGTTTTTGGACTCCGATGGCTACCCATGAGTCAAACATAGTCAGCATCAGTTCATAAGAGGGCTATCTCAGATGCGTCTTTTGATGATGTGGAGGATACAAAGAAGGTTTCAGGAAGCGTAAGAGAACAAACGAACTTGTGCGTTATTGGCTTCTAGTGTCTCGTCGAGCATATCATGGTCGTCACCAAATCCATAGTCATCGGATAGATCGTTGAGTCTAATAGAGTTAAAACGCAAACTTATAGGCCCTTTGGTACGTTCTGCCATATACCCGTTTAACCTGAAAGGTGTCGTTTTTGGAAGTGGTAAGTTTGGACAAAAGATCTAAATAGAATTTTGACGAAAAGAGATGGCGAGTCAACGTGACAGGTCTCATGAAAATCAAAATACTGTTTGCTTAGCTGTTTCGGGATCGTGCACCCATCGCCTCTGCTTCTTCAACTGCAACTCTGGACGATGTGCTCCACCTCCTCTGCATCTGCAACCCCCAGCGTGCCAATGTTCTACGCAATAGCGCGCCATTACTAGACGCAGCAAGCAGGGGTCATAGATGCGGAGGAAGTGGGGCAGACCATCCAAAGTTGCCAGTTGAAGATGCAGAGGCGCGGGTCCGCGGTCCCCAAAGGATTAAGGAATCTGAGGATCCCATATTAAAAACTTCTGATATACCATAAGGATGTTGCTGAATCAGCAAAACTCGGGATATTGAAAGGCTCTCAAGCCGACAATTACCGTTGTGGTTGTAAATGCGCGCGTGTGGCGCAGGATTGGCGGGGACTGCGACGCATATATGGTCGATGACTCAATTACACGCCCAGTGCGCATCAAGCTTTTTATCTCTCCGGAGTCGGTGAATCAGCACCAGACTTGTCTAGGACAACAACACTAACTTGATTCATCGGTAGGCGACGGCGAGCCATTGCAAGGCCAAGATACAGACTCAACCGCCTCTGACGATGCCTGAGAAAGTCGAATGTATGACACATCCCTCGGGGATTGTTCAGCGTCGTGAGATTTATCCCTTCATCCTTTATCTGTTGATTTACTATGAGGGGGTGTCAAAGTCCACGACAAATGAGCCGCCCATGTTCTTCTATGCAAAAATTCAACAATATCCCGAATTGTTCTTAGTGCTCTGCGAGCAAATGGGCTCTCTTGAATGAGCTTTTTTCTTCTAATTTTTTTAATAGCTTTTCATCTGGATATGAAAATTTTGATGTTAGCAGAGTTTTCTCAAAATCCACCCATTTCCGTTACTTTGCTTCGTTAATTTTACAACTGACGTTGATGCGACGTGCGTTTGTGGATCTTTCATGCAGACGGAACCTCAAGAGAAATCGTGAAATCTGCAACAGGACTTCCATTCAATCAGGGGAACGATTGAAATTTGTACCGCTTAATTCAGTCATAGCAATTTACAGTTCGAATCACAGCATTTCTTGAACTTGATTCGTTCTCGGATTCAGCCTCCCCAGAGGTCTTCGAACATCTCACGTACTCCTTCGGTTGCTGCTTAGGGATCCCCCCACCCCTTCCCCCCTGTCTATCCTCTTCATTTATCTTCACTTCCTCCTCCCCTCGTCGTAAACTGCAAGTCGAGGCAATCTCCCGGGAATATTGGAAGCAGCCGAACTAAGGTCCGCCCTGAGGCGGATATTCACTGATTGCAAAGCAGAGCCGTCGGGAGGAATCGAACCATAACCTTGCATTCTGATGCGCCACTCCACTAGCCACTGCGCTAACGTTGCAGAGCGCGCTCGCCCGTCGTAACGATATTTAAAAGTATGAAACGTATACATTACATAGAAATACTACGTGAAACTCATTTGTAAGGAGAAACTTTCTCTCATGGAACGAAAGAAATTCAAACGATTCCCATTGTGAAACCAAAAAAAAACATTTGGAAGGAGCACCTCACAAATGCAAACTTTTTTCGTGAAGGCTGAAAGACTCATTGATGCTTCAATTTTTAGAAAAATATTAGAAAAAATCGGAAAACAGTCCACTTCATGATACAGACGATTTGAAATCAAGCTTGAGTGGTTTCATATAGAGCACGATAAGGCACTGGCTAAGCCAAAAAAGTTTCCTGTATAGGTATTATGAGGAATTACTATCGAAGCCCAGGCCAGAAAACTCACACCTGGGTGAATGCAAGGAGGAATTCCTGGGAATTCCAAATCAGTGAGGCTTTCTGGATGCGCTAATGAGGAGATCTAAGCAATACCCATATCAGAAAAGCTTCCCGGATGAGTGTAATAAGGAATCCCCAGCGGATGCCCGGACCAGAGGGGTCATCGAAGGAAGAAACCCTCTGGTAAGTGCCCAGATCAGTGATGTTTTCTGGATGAGCCAGGATTGCAGTTGCGGGAGGGGAGGGGTGGAGGGTGTTTGTCATGTTAAAAAACCCCTCTCGATCGATACTGGCGTCGGAGAGCTGCGATGAGCGGCGCCACGGCACAGATGCATGTCGCAACGGCGCGACGACGACGACGACGATGATCCGCCATACACTGCTCGTCCCCACCCCATCCACTCAATAGCTTTGGCGAGGACGCCGTTGCGTATCATCTAAACGTTTGGTTGCGGGATCTCAAGAGCCACAGAGAGTTACACAAGAGTAGTAACTGGTCAGGGATCGCTAGCTAGACGCTTCAAGCCCTTTTTGGTACGATGGAATAGTAACTGGTTAGCTATCGGCTACCAGACCCCCTCTAGGGCCCTAGTGGGTTACAGAACAGTAATAAGTGGTTAGTGATCGCTCGCTAAACCTTTCAAGCCCTTTTGATACGATGGAGTAGTAACTGGTTAGCGATCGGCTGCCAGACTCCCCAGGGCCCTATTGGGTTACAGAACAGTAATAAGTGTTTAGGATCGCTAGCCAGACTCTTTAAGCCCTTTTGTTACAATAAAGAAGTATATGGCTCTAGAATCAGTAGCCAAACTCTTTAAGCCTCTTTGTTACGATAGAGAAGTATATGGTTAGCGATCGGTAGCCAAACTCTTTAAGCCCTTTTGTTTCAATAGAGGAGTATATGGATAGCGACCAGTTGCGAGACCGTTAAGATTCCTATGGCACGACAGGTAAGTAGTAAATGATAAGCAATCGGTAGCTAGATCTTTCAAGCCTCTTTTGGTAGATTCGAGTAGTGAATAAGTGGGGACTGATTGCTAAATCCTTCAAGCCTCTTGGTACGATGAAGAGTTAACTGGTTAGCGATGGGTTGCCGGACGACTCTTGAAGTTCTTTTGATACAATCGAGTACTAGCTGGTTAGCGATCGGTTGCCAGACCCTTCAAACCTTTTGATACGATAGAGAAGTAACTGGTTAGCAATCGGATGCCGGATGACTCACAGAGCCGTTTCGGTAGACTAAGTATTAGTTGGTTAGCGATTGGCTCCCAGGCTATTGACACCCTTATGGCACAATAGAATGTTGACTGATTCACGATCAACTGCAAGACCCTTGTGGTCTTTCTAATACGATGGAGTTGTAAATGGTTAGCGATCGTTTGCCAGACCCTTCTGGTCTTTTTATGACAGATTAGTACTTCAGGCCCTTTTGATGCGATAGAGAGAGTATCAACTGGTTAGCGATCAGCTGCCAGATCCTTCTGGCCTTTTTGATTAGTAGTCGAATAGTGATTGGTCAGCGATCGAATGCTAAACTCTTTAAGCCGTTTTGGTAGAATAGAGTAATAACTGGTTAGCGATCGGTTGCCGGACGACTTTGAAAGCATTTTTGGTATGAAAGTAGTAGATAGTTAGCAATCGCTTGCCAGACTTCAGGCCTTTTTTGGTTCACCAATCGAATAGTAAGTGGTTAGCCAGTTGCAAGACCTTGAGAGCCTTTCCGGTATGATAGAGTGCTAACTGGTCAACGATCGGTCGCCAGAGCCTTCAAGCTTTTTTGGGCCACAATAGGTGTATTTTCTGGTCAGCCATGTGCGATGTAAGTTTGTTGATGAAAATTCTATAATCACGCAATCCTGTATTCTCTCCATCCTGAATTCTCTCCTAATGATCAAGACATTGAGAGCAAAATAAAATTGTACTAGGACACTTTTGGCATTGCGCAGGAGCCACCAAATCTCATATATCACAGCTGAAGCAAATTCGTGCGAACTATGCAAAACTAATGGCGGTGTAGCGCAGTGAGTAGTGATGCAGTGAATCAGGAATCAAAGTAGTGAGGAAGGCGCTGGTTCGATCCCGTTTCTTCACACTCTTGCAATCAACTAACAGTCGCCTGCGCTCGGCTAGCCCCGAGACTGCAAGGAGAATCGTCTCGAACAGCATTTAACGGCTTTAATAAGGAGGACGAAACCGTCAAACATCAGCCAAAATAACAGATGGAAAATACTCGACGGCCAAAGCATATTGTTCTTAAAGCATTGCTGGCAACCTCAATACTCCCTCCAGATGCTCTCAAGTCAGACAGAGTCTGTCGTGAGTAAATTTCCTTTCATATTTGGGTTGACTCAACTAGGTCAGAAGCAGAGAGCAAAGAATCTGAGCAGTCAGGGTGTCCCCACTCATTACTCAAAGAGTTTTCGTGAGTTATACAAAGGTTTCGCAATCAAGATACAGTCTATGATCTAGCCATCAACGTTATGACAATATTTCGTCATGGCCATACCATTTTACCGAAATTATATATCGCCACAAACCAGAACTTATTACGAACGTTAGCTTGGAACGAAATGGAAATGAAAATTGATGGTCGGCAATTAAACGATCTTTGCTTTGTTGATGACATCGTTTCGATGACAAAAGCCATCAGCGTAGTGGAATACTAAAATAGTCTCTAAAGGCTAGAATGCTAACCTAGCCAGACGTTTGTGAAAGAATTGGTATTCTAGCAAAACTCACTAAAACGATGCTCATGAGGAAAGATTTGGTTTCGAATGCCACATTAACGTTGAGCGGTATCAATCTATGCGAACGCTTCAGCTACACCTGTCTAGGTTGGAAGCCAACGTGATGATCAACTTAGCTTCAGAATTAAGCAGAACGAAGAAGGGGGATGTAGGAGCGTTTGAAAGCATCGAAGAGAGCATAGAACATCTGACTCCTTGCCCACCTTTTCTACTCCGTAATTTTTCGCAGAAAGTCGGTCCCTATGGAAGCAGGATGAAAGATCACTTGACATTTTCGAAGGTGAGTCGAGAGTTCGATGCTTGGAGTACCCAGTATCTCGCAAGTGTGAGGAAGTATCCGAGGTTCTGATTTACATCAATGATCAAGAATGAGGGCGCTGTTTGAAATATCAAACTGTCGGATATTAGGTGAGGTGGGCATGAGTTTCAACGGCAACCGATGGGAATAACCGTTAGCAACTGGATTTCTTCACATTTCGAACATCAGGAAGAAGCCCACTGACCCTATGGCCACATTTCTACGCGAAAACTCTCTAGGAGAGTTATGATGCTTAACGAGACAATGGATGGAAGAGAATTCACCCCGCTATTATTGTACTGATAGGGAAAATAGAAAGTTTACTGACACTTGCTCGAGTCAGTCGGCGATCAACGGGACAACAGGAGACAGATAATACAGACTATATGGGTAGGCTATTTGGTCGGCATAGAAAAACACCAACTCGTTTTTTTTCTTAGCCGTATATTTTACACTAAAAAGATCTTGTACAAGAACTTTTGTTTACGACCGCTAACTTTTGCAACGCAAATCTTCGTACTGGTCACTGCAACTGAAAGCTTCTTGCATTTCATTTTTCGTTTTCACAGTGTCTTTTCTTTTTTTTCATTATGCGAGGTGCTTGGGAAATTGTACAGTTGACGTGAAGACAGGATAAAGCTCTGAAGCATGCAGCGTTGGTCACTCCCGCTGGGAAGAGTCATCGTTTGACTTCATGAAGCATCGATCCTGATAAATGAATGCATATCTGGCCTTTACGAGGACTCGTAGAAGCTTACCGATATATCAGATTATGGATGCAACTCTTCTAGACTAGTTTGAAACCAATTTGCCGACCCTGGAGGGATGGAAAGCTTGGTGAGCCTTGAGCGCGTGAATGAACCACCAACCATGTTTGCGTCGCAGAGCACTTCTGAGCACTACTCGCGCTCATGGTTTCATGCATGTCTCAATACTCCAAGAGAACTTTCCAGTCCACAATCCAGTGTTTGCTGCTACTGCATTTGCTTTTAGACTCTGAGTATGAAAATTTGCTTTGAAGAAAAATTTTCCAGAAATTTGGGCTGTAAGTAAAACTTGGAAATAAGACATCGCTTTAGTGGAATTATGAACACCCACACAGTATCCCTACCTATAATATAATAATAATAATAATAATAAAATATAATATATGATATGACATAATATATTATAATATAATATAAATATATATAATGTAATATAATATATATAATATAATAATATATAATAATATAATATAATTTATATAATAATATATAATATATACATAATAATATAATAATATATATATAATGATATATATATATAATAATAATATATAATAAATAATATAATATATATAATATAATAATATATTATAATATATAATACAAGTCTACCCTATAATATTATGAAGTTCCTGACTCCTCAAGTACCTCAACTAGCAAGAAATCATTAAACAGTTTTTGAGTAGAAAATATCCGATGAAATGGGTGGAGTGGACACACAAACCAGAACGTAGTTCTGACCGATTATCATCTACACACACGCACACAGACATGTCTGTATATTTGCATATGTATATATATATATATATATATATATATACATAATTACATATATAAAACATATATATATATACATATATATTAGCATGTATATACATATATGTATATATATTTATATAAATCACACGCATACATATATACGTGTACATATATACATACGCACACACACATACAACACATACACATCATACAACAGAAGTACATATATATATATATATATATTTATATATATGTACATATATACAGAAACATACAACACACACGTTCCATACATGATTATAATACGTACCCAGAGACATGTACATTCACGTTTCAGTTGTTGCGAAGGCAGAGTAGACTCGATAAATCAATGAAAAGGATAAATGGAGAAAAAACAACAGTTAAAAGAGCTAACGTATTACTTATAAAATCGCAATTAGTAGAGCGGGGAAAATAAAAAGACGACAGCAGGCTACGAGAAGTTCGACAAAGAGTGCGGCATCGGATAAATATGAGGGCGGCATATGGATGCGCTTTGGATGCGAGGTGATGCGCTTTAAGTGTCAGACCAGCACACTTCAGCCCATAATGAACTTCACTGATTGTAGGGAGAACCATTGGAATGTCAAAATCGTTGTCAACAACCAGACGTTCCAATTTAAACGACGAAATTCAATTATTTGGAACTGACGAATCGTTCGTTTTTTCTCCTTCGTCGCCGTAAAGGCGTTCCTAGAACACAGGAACAATTGAACAAATAGGATTTCGTTTATCAGGACACGAAGACGTTCCTAAATGCACTCAAAGCTTCTAAAATCTGGCTTTCTCTCTGAATTCTTTCAGAATTTTGATTTCGAGCATAGTAAAAAGGAAGTCCATAAAAATTGTGGACACTAATACTTATGGGCCGCGTGATCTTCAATATAGCAGTCAAGGCTCATCCAACTTCCAGTTATTCCTCAACCATACGTATGAAATGTAATCGGTGTTTTCCCCTTCTGAACCCATTTTCAGCCCCTTAGGAAAAAAGTTTTTGCTTTCTTCTTAGAGTTTTGATAGTCGTTCGATGGCTTAAATCTCGTAAATTCCAAGAGTACTCCGTATTGATACGAACTTCTCTTTTGCGCTCTAAAATTGAGAATAAAATTATGTTACACACTTGCGCAGTTTTCGCTGGAAACAGCTTTCCTTCTAGAGTGTCAATAGCCACTCGACAGCACAAATTTCGACGATTTCAATGCTACGCTTAGTTTTCGAAAGGGACTCCTTAGTGCGTTGCTGTAGTCAAAAAAGATTGAGTTTCGTATACGGGGCACAACTTTTATTTAGTGGGCTGTGCGTAATGTTGAGAAAGCGCCATGGAGTGGTGCCAATGTTGCGAAATCCTATTCACATAGCGGAGCAAAGAATGTGCGCTGCATGTGATGCAAATCTTTCTAAAGAACCAGGTATATCATTAAAGTCATCGAGATTTAATGAATTGTCACTAAAAGACTGAGGAAAGAGCTCTATCCAGCAAAAAATGCTTGAGTGTAAAACGTGATTTTAAGTTCACTGCTACAGCGTGATTAGCAGGCTATTTTGGAAGTAGAATACACCGTTGAAATTCTTGAGATCAAGCTATCAGGTGATTACTGTAACTCTAGAACGAAGGAAAAAAGGTGTTTCTCCAGAGGAGAAGCACCAGATAACCTATCGGGGAAGAGGTTTCAGCCAAAGATGTCGTATGAACTACATGCAAAGTGTCATGGACCATCGAAGTCCGTCAGGAGTATTACATAACCCTTGTTAACTTTTATCAACCACGAGAAAAAGTAACACTTGGAGTGCGATTCTCAAGGATCAAGTCATCCTTCACATGAGCTCAGCATATGTTGTTGAGGGGGTGGCGCAGTAATCAGTAATGCAGTGCATCAGAAAGCAAAGTGATAAGCACGGCACTGCTTCGCTTTTGCAGTCAATGAACGGTGGCCTCAGGGAAATTCTTAGCTAAATTGCTTATACAAGAGAAAAAACAACTTCTCTATAAACACTTTGCCAGTTTACATGAAAAAGGGTTCGAGAATGCTGCACGACCTCGCATTTGTCATTGTTTGTCCATAGACGCACTGCAGTGAGTAATTAACTCGCTCGTTGAGACAGTGTGCACCATATGTTGATGACAAATCCAGTCGAATCTTGGTATATCTGACAATGCTGTCGCTTTTTCGAGAAATGCTAGTGAGATTCGATGCTAAACGGGCTCAATAAAGGGAAGGAAAAGATTGTGCAGTACATAAATAAGATAGTAAACCAGATCGTGAGGAACTTACAGTGTGAAAGCAAACAGATCGAACTAATGGCTCTATGGTAACGAATGCCAGATCATACATGTACCCTGGACGGCCAATGAATATGGCGAACAACATATGGACCACGCTGCAGTACGAGAGATGCGACGATTCTCATTTTTGGGCGTCTCAAATGGACCACCGACTCAATCAACGGATCCAAAACTCTACGCTCATTTCTCCATCACGAAATCCAAGCAGAGCTTTCTTGGCAGCGGAGGCATGAGACAATACTGTAGCCATGTCAGGAAGTTTGCTCACCACCAATAGCGCGTTTGAGCGCCGTTTTCTGAGATAATTGGCATTCTCAATCGAGATGACCGAGAGGGCGAACCACAGGTGGGCCAGATGTGCAATAAGAACTGGTGGTAAATGGAGGAAAAGCTGTGGAATGGACTCCAGAAGGATGTGAGCGTCCTCTTCTCGGATAACCATCTAAAATAAAAGCTGTAGTCTACTTCATCTAACAGCGAAGGTCTCGTAGACGTCACAACACTGGGAATAGATCACTACCATGGATGACGATTAAACAAGGAAGCAACGAATGAAAATGTGTTAAGGCAAGCACTAGTACTGACATAACATAAAATGTATGGTATTTACATGTTAGTCGACGATAAATGAAAAACTGATTACTTTCGCTGGGCAAAAACTTTTCATAGAAATATTAGTAACAATTCGAAAGTTCAAAGCTCTGGCTACAGCTACATTCAGCCTTTTTATGAAAGACTCTTTTATAACGCTGTAAAATCCAAATAAAATCATGTTTGAAAAGTGATGGAAGTAGTCGAAATGAACAATAGAAAATGAAATTTCTGTGACTTAAAAGAGCTTCTGAAGATAAAAACATTATCTCTCACAATAGTGAGAATAAAGTATAGCGATTCATGTTCATAAAGGTTTTTGGAGGGGAAATGGTGGCAGCTCCTTCCTTATCCAAAAATTCAGGATCCATCACAGAAACCTTCTTCAAGAATACTAATTACATCACAAATGGAAAGCTGAACCGCTGTTCTTTGTTATACCCTTTCACTGCTCTGCAAATTTTGAGATGAGTCACAGCTTTTGATGGACAATTCGTCGCTTCAGTTGATACTAAAAGGAATATAACATGAATTTCATCAAATGCTCGTTACAAAACGAGCAATTTTTTTAAAAATCTTAATCCATTTTCTAATTCTGTGGAGGAAAGGCTTTTTGTTTTCTTCCCAGACTTTTAGGAATCACTCAGCAGCCTAGAATCTAGGCGATTTCAATAATCTGACTTCTGAGATTTCATGGTGTTCTATAGCACTGGAAATAGAACTGTGTTTCACACTCGGCGCACATTATCGCCTATCTTGAATAGCACCGGCGCAGTAATATCGAAGCTTCTTCGGAAGGGCGTAATTTTGGTTATTCACATGACAATTTCCTTCTAGAGGCTAGACTCAAAGTTTCATTTTATATGGTTAAATAAACGGGTTATGAGGCCTAAGCCTAAACCTAACAGTGCGAGGCGTAATAGTCTTTCCGCTCTTTCAGCGTTCTATGAAGACATTTCCAAAACTAACTTAACTTTGGGATTTGAAAAAATATGTCGTCAAATATCTGCCGCTACAAATTTAGTGAAAGACCATACACAGCCCAAGACGAAGAAAAATATGCGTCACGTGCGAAGCATGACTTTATATTCGCTGCTACAGTGGTCTTAGGGTCGCTTTAGAAGCTAAGTAGGGTTTGGAAGTCACCGAGATCTAAGTCATCGAATGCCTGCGAGAAACCTAAAAAAGCGGAAAGGATCCTGTCTCCAAGAGGTTCAAAAATAGACTCAGACGAAAAAGAGCGCCACAAAGCATCTTCGATATCGTTATGAGGATTATTCACAAATGCTCCTTGCTGAATTCTATTGATTGATGATCTCTTTATTCGTGAAAAACGTCTGGTCGTGGGACCCGTATAACATGCCAACAAATGTCATTCAAACTTCTAGGTGGTGTCTCTTTGCTTTTCAGGCGATTACTAGATACGACAAAGATATTGAGGCTCAAAATGGAGAACAAGGCTGGGACCGACGTACTCGTATTATCTCCTTAAATTACTAATTGAATCCGTGCTCCTCGCATACATCGGACCAATATTAACTTTTCGTATGTTTCAGCTTTTTTCTTCTCGATTAACTACCACCGAAACCAAGCTCGCGTTTTCTTCGAGTTTCTCAAAATTGTGGTATAACATGCAGGACAGCACAGGTACTGCTCTGATCACTGACCGCCAATGTGATTTTGCCTGAGGCAATACGGTGCCATGTTAGGTATGACAAATTCACGGAGGAAGTGGAACCAAAAAGACTGTATGTATGTGTTGCTAAGAATTCAGGTCTTTGTTCTTCACATTTCTTATTATTTCACTTCATGCGACCACAATCTATGAGCTGAATCCGCATTTCACCCCTACCGCGGCGTGTGCTACTACTACACCTCCAAGGCGCCGCTTTGCTACTATCCTTTGTTCGACATGAACTAATGTTGCTGTCAGTGATCAGCTCTCAACGTGCTCGATCGGTTAGGAGCATATCGACGTCAAACCCAACCGAGCTAATAGCTTTTTCTATACAGCAAAAAATTAGAAACTTATATAGATTATAAATAAAAAAGGAGTGCCGTGGTCCTGTGGTTGAAATGCTCATCGTGACGCGTCTGGAGCCGAGTTCAACCCCAAACCTTCTCCGGCAGTCATCAACAGCGCCTTATGGAATGCCACAGACAGCTATGCTCGAGATTGCAAAGAAACTCGCCCTACTCTTGCAACGTTCAAGAAGACGAAAAGCGGGTTAAGTCTTTGTACTGGAATTCACACAGTGAAGAAAAAAACACTGTGAAGAGGGTTAATAAAGTGAAAAAAGTATAAATAAAAAAATTGCCACCTCAAATGACTTTAATGCCGATATGTCCTTATCGGTTTAGCGGTTACTCCTCAGCCTTTGATAATTCATACCGAAAAAAGATTGGTAGCTAGCGATGGCCTTTGTGGCGCAATGGTAGCACGCCCTGATGTGAGTGAAACGCACGTTCAACGCCCGACTGGGGTCAAATTTTCATGTTTAAGCAATATTTATAGACATATATCTGCAAAAAATGGTATGTTCTGTAGACTATTATGCTCTCACTGACGAGATTCACATCGATGCTTTTACAAATTTTGTAGCAATACATGACAGCGCAATGCATTGAAATCAAAGTGATGGCAGCCATAATAAAGGGCCTTACCTCTATTACATAAATTCTGTAGGTATTGATGCATTATATACTTGGGAGATCAGATCTGTCCATCTCGCTCGTCGCTCTGACATCCGATGTTCGATAGCGACCTAATGTCTTTCACGGAGAAGGAGAGCAGCCCCTGATTGACTTCAACAAGGAGCATTTGTGAGTGATGCTTGAAACGATATTGAAGATGCTCTGTGGTACCAGTTCTTCATCTCAGTACATTCCAATCATTTGGAAGCAAGGCTCGTTCTGTTTTTTCAGGATTTAAGTATCATTTATCATTAGTTTTACTTATCATTCGATAGCTCAAATTTCGGTGACTTCCAAACTCTACTTAGTTTTTGAAAAGACCTTCGTAGAGCGCCATAGCAACGAATATAAGATTACTTTTCACACTCGACGCATGTTTTTACCCATCCCGAAATTTAGATGGATTTCCAACAGATTTAACGCAAACATTTGACAGTGTAATTTTTTAAATATCAAAAACAGGTTTGGTGTTTGAAAAGATCTTCAGAGACTGCTAAAAGACCGGTAAGAAAATCACTCTTTGCACTCTAGGCTTAGGTTAAGGCCTCATAGGAGGTTAATTTGGCAGTAGAAAGTGGATTTCAAAGGCTAAGATTAGGATTAAAATTGCAATGAATAACCAAAATTTCTTCCTTCTGAAGGAGCGCTGAAATTTTTGCGCCGACGCAATTCGAGATAAGCGAAGATGCGCATCGAGTATGACACAATTTTATTTTCAGCTGTGCAGTACACTATGAAGTCTTTCTCGAAAATCAAATAGAGCATTAGAATTGTCGAGATTCAAGCTATTGAATGGCTAATAAAAGTCTAAGGACTAAACAATCCTTATCTTAGAGAGTTCGCAAATGGATTGAGACAGTGGAAAAGAATTATTCCTTTTCGAATGTTTTCTTAAGAACACGGCTCAAATTTCAGTATGCCAGATAATCGTTTTTTGAGTCACGCATGTCATGTGGTCTGTTAAAATGGGCTGACTTACAGAGGCGGACACGCGTGTTTCGACCTTGACGGTCTCGTCAGTCAGGCGGTACCCTTTCGTGTTGCCAATTCCTGTGTGGTTGCTCCAATCCTCCAGAGCTGCCCGGTTGACGAGACCGTCAAGGTCGAAACACGTGTATCGGGCCCTATAAGTCAGCCCATTTCAAAAGACCACATGACATGAGTGGCTGAAAAATTGCTTATCTGGCATATGGAAAAGGATTCGTTATCTAACAATTATGTTATGAAATTCATACTGTATTATGTATTTTTAGTGTCAACTGGAGCGATCAGTTATCTATCGAGAGCTCTGAATCATCTCGAACTTTGCAGAGAAATGAGAGAGAGAGAGAGATCAAAAACAGTGATTCGGCTTGTGCTTTGTGTTTGTGGTGAAATTGGTGTTTGAGGTTTAGCAATGGATCCTAATCTTCTCGATCAGGAGCTGCCACCATTTCCACCTCCAGAAGCATTTTTGAACACGGATTGCGATACTTTCCTGTCAGTAATGTGAGAGATGTTGTTTGAAATTTTGACAGTGCTTTTGAGACGTAGAACGTTTCTTTACCCTCAACTATTTCGACTATTTCCCTCACATTTTCCATAGATTCTCCATATAATACTCCGAAGTTCCGGGGTGGTGATAGTAGCACGCGCGACCGGTATGGATGAAACGCGGGTTCGATTCCCGCCTGAGGCCGTGGTTTTACTCATCACTCAATTCTCTTAGATATATATGTAACATCATAGCACTGCGAAGAAAGTAGTAGAAATACTAGAATTTTGGAGTATTGAAAATAGTCATTCACCATTTGAAGTCGGGCAGGTTTGTAAACCCTTCGTAAGTATATCAGGCAATCTTGATGGGTTAGTTAACCAATTTGAGGACGGTAGTTGAGCGGTGAGCGCGAGCAAATTCCTTTGATTTCGGTCTTTTCCTTTGTTCTGGAATATTGTTGTTACTGTGATATTCCATCATTTTCTACATACTCTGCCTTCTCCTTGGTGCATTAGTGAAACGCGGTTTCCTTTTCTCTCCAAT
The DNA here is from genome assembly GCA_019055375.1 of Parelaphostrongylus tenuis. Taxonomy (NCBI): domain Eukaryota; kingdom Metazoa; phylum Nematoda; class Chromadorea; order Rhabditida; family Metastrongylidae; genus Parelaphostrongylus; species Parelaphostrongylus tenuis. The sequence goes on along the minus strand of JAHQIW010003343.1, from coordinate 34,782 downwards.
AACGCTCCACGAAACCATTCCAAAAACCATATCCAGCATCAGAATCGTTGAGATCTATAACATCGCACCAGTACCTAAAGTCGAACTGCAATCCCAAGCACAGATGAGAGCAAAGCAAAGATGAACCTCTACGTTGTAAATTTTTCTTGTCTATTATAGTATACTTAGAAGGTCTTTTCATAAGAGAGTCCAGTGCTAGTATCGCCATCTTAAGATATCGAATGGATACTAAAAGTTTTATGAAAGCTTTGTGTTCGACGAAAAAAGTGTAGGAATGCCTGTGTACCGTTTTTGGTACACTGAATTTTCAACACTTTCGTGTCGGTCGATCATTGCAAAGCGGTGTCGCGCTGTCGCTCACGCGGCAGTTGGCGCGATCGACTTGCAGATGCCGCCTGCCTGCTATCGCCTGAACACGACGCCGCCACTCCATTAACTGAGAAGAACGCGACGTCGCGCGCGATGGTGCACATTGTAACAAACGGTATCAGAAGAGTTATCGTCATTGGAAGGGATTTCTTTGTAGTTCAAGAAGCAGTGTGAACGACAGGACCTCAGGATGGCTACTCATAGCTCTAACCATGTTGAAGCAATCACAAAACAATGAAATTTCAATATGCCCAGTAATTATATTTGAGCCACGCATGTCAGTGGTTCATCAAAGAGGGCTGACTTGTGGAGCCCGATACACGTGTTTCGATCTTGTGATCTCGTCAGTCGGGCAGTTACCTTTTCTCATCTTTTGCCAATCCTGTGTGGGTGCTCCAGTCCCCACACTAAGAGTTAGCGACGGCGAACATTTTACACTCTATGTCCAGTGAAATTATCACCGAACACAAAGTGTTGTACACTCGACTGTTCTTGGCTAGTATACTAGCTACAGTGGATGGGCTGCGGAACATGACTAGACTTCTGTGCATAACATGCTGCTATGACCGCCCCGCAAGGTTTGCACCGAAGGAAATATCAAATGGGTAAGTGTATGCATGAATTGCCACAATCGAGGTCTGATCGCAAGATGAATATCGCTCAATGTCAGTATGGAGGGTGTATCTAAATGGGGCTTGATATCGCCTTTGCTGGCACATCACGTATAGCAGATTGTGCTAAGCTCTGTCGTCGTAGTCGGTACTCCTGAATTACAATAGTGCACAGGATATCTTAAGGTAATGTGATAATGAGACCTTGCGTAGATTACAACATGACTTTCCTGGTTAAGGGGTGCTATTCAATAAACGGGAGCTCGCTGAGATGAATTAGGTAAACTGGTTATGAAAGAAGAGTGGCGTGCTGAGGAAGACAAGCGTCGACTTGTATCTTCTTTCTCTCGGGTCCCCCGCAAGTGACAGCGTGTCGTGGCCTTTCTGCACCCCACATCTTCTTCGGCTGTTGTTGGTTATGATAATCCGCTTCTTGTCCGATGTCCCAATACTCTGCCATGGGTCTTTCAATAAATTGTTGAGTAAACGGCGAGAGATCTCCACACTTTTGGCTGCTTGTGCTACGGTGAGCTCACGCGAGGCCTCCTGCGGACACAGTCAAGGTGATGCAACTTGGTGACAAGTCTCCGCTGGCACCAACATCGCCAACCAAATCACGAGTGCTCGATGCAAGCTGAATATCCAAAGTGGCTTGAAAGTAACTTTCATCCAGCAGATGGTCGACCAGAACCAGGCAAGTCTTTGAGTTCGAAATGTTGCACTCTGAATCGCTTAAACCTTTTCCCTAGAGTCGATTTTGTTGCCGTACCAGCACCTTGACTCTCATTATTTTTCGACGGCTTTAAGAATTGTTAAACCTTTTCTGCATCAATGACGGATCAATCCGCGCAAATCATATCTCTCAGCAGTCATTTTAGAGCGTAAGTTGATTAATCAGATGAACATGTACAAAACTACTGCTGAAAAGCGACACAGAGATGAAAAAAAATAAAACCGCGAAGAATTCTCCGGAACTTCTGCTCAACCTAATAGTTTCCACGGCGACGCGATCCTTGTGTAACGTTGCCCTTCACGTTCTCTGGACGTCCACAGTACAGGTTTAAGCTGGTTTCCGTAATTACAAAGCCTGTTAGTTCAGTTTATACGCCTTCGCACCATAAACCATCTAAATTTTGGCTTTTCGTCTTTTTTTCCCTGTGAGCTCATGGGGCACCTTATCTGAATGGAGTTTCTCGAAAAAACGGCTGTGTATTCAGAGAAACCAAGGTTTGTCTGGATTTTATAATCAATACGTGGGTTTATACCATCTCATCGAGCAGGTTCATTACTCACTGAAGTGCGTCTATAGAGGCATCTCGTGGGTTCTCAGCAAAATCTAATATGCATAAAAGTTCTAGAGACTTAAAAAGAGTTTTAGACTAATATAGCAATAAGACAAAATGACCGTTCAGGTAAGGGACTAAAGTGTTCGATAGTTTTCATTGTAATTCATGAACTCTTCATAAATCTGGGTATTCGAATGGAATTTGAAAGCTGTCGCTATCTGCGCAACCTATGACTCCTGTAGAGGTCACGTCGTGGTGCATTGCTCGTCATCTGGGAACACCCAATGTGCTCTCGTGATTACTAATTACTAGAGGTTATGTGATGTGCTGTGGTATTTGAAAATTCCGCCATACATTGTCGTATTTCTTTTTCTACATTATGGGAAAATTTATCCATTTCGCAAATTGTTTTGAACTCTTGCAATAGATTTTTTATACAGGCTGATGATTCTCGTCTCGAAACTCATCCATGTTTCATTGTTATTCGGTCATAATGAATTCTAAACACTCGCTTTGACAGTATCTGTTTTTTAACTTTCGTTGGTGATATTATTCGCAGTTTTGATAGCAAAAAATCAACACATAAGGTAATATACATTACCCCAAATGCCATATATCTGCTAAACTGCAACTTTTGAGTTTACATAATTTAATCATTAGTACGTTCTAAGAGACTCGCTGACCAGTGTACTGATAAGCCACATATTTTTCAGAAAAGCTTTGATCTCATAATTATCAGTTGAATCAGAATATCATGGGTTCTTTAAAGCTCGATACACGTGTTTCGGCCTTGCAGCTTCGCCAGTCGTGCAGGCCCTTTGTCTTCAGAAAATCCTTTCGGGGGCCTCTACATCGCCCTATAAAGGATAATTGACCATGAACGTTTTCACGATCGATGTCATGCAAAAAATCACTAGATTGCCAATTCTAGACACTCGATTACTCTTGGCTGGTATTTTTATAATATATACTGTCAGTTTCGAGTGTTTTTTAAAGGCCCATAGCAAACCACATGACATGTTGGCTCAAACAATTTTCATGAGATATATTTAATTTTGAGCGTGGTCGTAGAAAAACACTTGAAACAAGCGATATAAAAACTTTGGGATGTTTCAATAATTCCGGAGATTCTCCTAAGTACTCTAATTATGTTATCTTATTGCATCGGTCGAATAAACTTGCTAAATGTCTTCAGACATTCAGCCGATTAATGTCAGGATTTATTGACGTCTAAGGTGTCGTCATCTCAAGGGGATGAGAAACTAAGGCAGCGAATTTATATACCATTTACAATAACTCGCAGCTGCTTGAAATATCGACCTGAAAACACTTCCAGTTCACCTATCTCGTGGCTATCCAGGGACAAAAACTGATGTAGAAGTCGAATTTGCATATACGAGCATGGTCACCTTTATGAATAGCTGCTGCCTTAGCAACGAAGAGAATAGAGAAGCTGAGATCTGTATGACTTTTGAGCGCGATCATCAAAACTTCTGGGTAGTACGTCCTTGCTTTTCGGACGATTACTAGATACAGTCGCGATATTCAAGTTTAAAATGGATAACAAAGTCCAGGTTGAAGTACTCGTATCATATCCTCGAAATTTTGTACTACTTTTCATTATGTCCCCGCTATTTTCTGGCCGATTATAACCACCGAAGCCCAGCTCACACTATCTTCGGAAATCCTCAAATTGTGATTCAGCATGCAGGACACCACATCTACTGCTGTGATCATTAACTGCCAATCTGACTTAGTCTGAGGCAAAAAGCTGCAATGGTAAGTATAACACATTCAAGACGGAAGTGGAACCAAATAGACTGTATGTATGAGCTTCTGGAAATTCAGTTCCTGGAACTTCACATTTTTTGTTATTTCACTTCGCACGACACGTCACCACGGTCTATCGTGCGGATCTCTGCATTTGTTGTATTCGATTTCTTCCGTTCATATGCCTTTAATCAATAGGCAAGAGTGTTCGAAAAGCGGATTGAATCAGCATCTTGCTTTCTGATACACTATCACTAACCATTCTATGACACACTAAATCTTATGAGTGGTTAGATTGATCCAAACGAGTGGCGCAGCTATACCCCATTTACTACAAAGCAACATGAAGAGTGTTACTCAGTGAATAATGAGGAATCTCCTACGGGTGAGCATATAGTGCCACCGAACAGTGAGTTCTATGCATGCGGTTCGTTATGATGCAAATAAGAGAGTGTAAAATGTCATAGGAATAGTCGAAATAATTTGGACTAGATAAATTTTCTATGCCTCAAAAGAACTTCCGAAATTTAGAACAATATCTTTCACAATATTGACAAGAACGTATCGCAATCCATGTTAGATACTGTTTCTCGAGGTGGAAATGCTGGCAGCTCTTTATATAGGTTGCGATCTGTCACAAAAACCTTCAAACATACCAATTAAGTCACAAAGCGAAAGCTGAACCATTGTATCAGATCAACCTTGTCACTGCTCTGCAAATTATGAGATGATTCAGAGCTTTCGATGGAAAATTGATAGCTCCAGTTGATTCTAAAAAGAGTTATAGCGTAAATTTCATCTCATCCTCGATGCAAAACAGATGCCTTCTCCTTTATCTTAATCCATTTTCAAACTCTCTGAAAAGATTTACTTCTTTGCTTTATCCTCAAACTTTTACTACTCATTCAATAGCTTAACTCGACAATTTTAATACTCTTTTTGGTTCCTGAGAGAGGCCTCAAATTATCCTGAACACTCAGCGCGCATTATCGCGTACCTCGAATCACGGCAGTGCAGCAACCTCAAAGATCCTTCGGGAAGGACCAGTATTGGTTACTGCTTTGACAAGCTCTTTTTCAGCCTGGGCTTTGACTTCCATCTTATTTCGCCAAATAAATTATTCTTTGAGGGCTCAGTCTAAGCCTAGGAGTGTGAAGCGTAATCTTCTTTACGCTCTTTCATCGGTCAATGAAGATTTCGTTGAGAACCGACCTTTGCTTAGGGAATAAAAAGATTATGCTGTCAGATTGCTGCTAAAAATTTGTTGGAAGATTGCGCACAAATCCTAGACGACGACTAATTGTGAGGCAAGTGAAACATGATTCAAACTCGCTTATGCAACGTTTTGCAAAGGACATTCCACAAACCAAGTACAGTACTAAGAATTGTCGAAATTTATGCCATCGAATGGTTACTGAAAATCTGAAGAAGAGAAAAAAAGGCATGGTGCTCAAGGGGTTGAAAATGAACTGAGATGAAGGATTTGTACTACAAAAAAATCATCAGTATCGTTTCCAGCCTCATTCACAAATGCGAAAAGAATATGTGTTGATGAACCACTCTTCTTCAATTCATAGGTTAACGAAAATGTGGTTCTTCAGGAGCAATAACAAAGGTAAAACCCATTATTTCGAGAAAGGCAATACGAAAGAGTACTTCATAATGAAAATGAATGGATATAACGTCTCAAAAAGAAGCAGTAATAACAGTGAAAAACCAATAAAATGTAAGAAATTCTGCTAATAGGTTAGTTGCTGAAGCTATGATAGCATTTTGTCGACGAATGAGTGGCGGCGAAGTGGCGCTCTGGCGGTGTATTGGTGGAGCGTGCCATAGGCGTGGGTAAAATGCGGGTCCAACTACCGTCTGAGATCGAGTTCTTGACTACTACTCAGCTCGTTTAGATGTATTTGGAACACTCCAACACTGCAAAAAAGCAGCAGAAAACAAAAGGAATGTGTTAGATACGAGGAACAAGGTGGGTCAGCCTTGGTCTTCCGACCAAGTTGAACCGCCTCCCCGGCTCTGTGCTATACCACTTACATGTGAAAGGTGGGGGTTTCGAACAGAAACAAAGCGATCATCTTGATTCATAAACAATAAGGTCGGCCGCGTGAAATACGAAACAGAAGGGCGATTGGTGACAGACGAGGGGCTTTCAAAGCAAACGAATGTCGAAATTTGAGTTTGCGCGTCAAGAGTGTAATTTAAACCAAATTCCTTAGTTTCACAACACACTAGGCGCTTAAATTCAAACGTCGGTCTTCGAGATTCTCTAGAACAGCCGTTGTCTTGAAGCAATATGTCGGCATCAAGTGGCATAGGATTCCGAGAGTTTCTCAAAGCAAATAGAAAATCAAGGTCGTCCTTATAGGCAGCTCAGTCGATCTGTCATCACCTGCAGATCCAGTGGGCCCAAACTAGCTAGATTTTACATTACACAGTAATAGCAAAAGATAAAACACAAGAACCCTCTGGGCATAGCTATCGCAGTTATAAGTTGAGGCGTCAACGCATGTTTCACCGTCAAACAACAAAAATTTACAGAGAAAACCTCACTGTTTTTATGAAAGTATTCCCGGCATGAAGTACTTCTGTAGAGAAAATGGCCGGATTTTTGGCAATGTTTTGGTGGGATATCGCATAGTGCGAAGCGCTCGACTTAAATCGACTGCTGTTGGTCCCTCGCAGATGTTAAGAAAATCTACTAATGAAAAGATAGTAATACAGGACGATGGTGTGCAGCAATCACATCCTATCAAGGATATGTCGTTTCAAGAACATCTGGAACCTGTAATACCAGACTTGCGAAAAGTTTTAGAACAGGAACGAATGAAATTGGGCGATAACCTGTGGAATGGACTCCAAAAGAATGCAAGCACCCGTTTCTCGGATGAGCATCTGAATAAAAGCGGTAGCGTACGTCAAGTAATCGCATATCGGGCCAATCTCAATATTGCGGAATATGTCTCGTAGACGTCATCGTATTCGAATCAGACCGATGCCGTGTATGGCGATTGAATATGGAAGAAACGAAAGGAAAATATGCCAAGGCAAGCACTAATATTATTATAAAATATAAGATAAGTCATCAAATGTAAAGTTATGTATATTTTCTAGAGGTAAGGCCACACAACAAAGTCTCTTCCCAAGTTCTGCTGCCTTCGGAACGTTTTAAACACAACAAAAATCTCGAAATTACCAACATCTGCCAAAAAGCATCATTGGATATTTAGGGACCCAACATTTGGATTCTTCTTAGTTTCGTTTTACTGCAATATGTAGCATACTTCGACATTTGTATATGGTTGCTATAATAATCCACTTTCGCTGTGTAATAATGATTCATAATAACGATTACAAATGAAACAATGACCGACTTTGAGTAATCCTCTATTGTCTCTACATGCGGAGGTGAACGACAAGATTACAGAGACCTTGAAATCTGTAATATAGGAATAGTTAACAAGTAATCCGACTCTCCATTACTCATTATTGCCATGGTTCAACTAGGTAGTATTTTTCTTAGGCGTGTGCGAGGCAGGAATAGTGCCCTAAGAAGATAGAGCGAACGTTTTGAATCAGTGTCCCTGCCTGTGCCGCTAATCTATCCATATTGACGGTATCCCATTCATGCGTGGATGCTGTCCTCATCAAAAAATTCTCTGGTTCCAGATCTGGCTACCATGGAGGGATGGAAGGCTTGATAAGCTTTGGCTCCATGATATAACTGTCGACTATGTGCAAGTGGCAGAACACCATAAACCGATGCACGTGCGTAGCGATAACCAGCATTTGTCGTGCAGCTAACATTGTTGTAGAATTCATGACACTGGTCCATGATACCTCTTGTTTACCATAACGACGACGAATCTTCATGAACCATCAACAAAATCTCCAAAGAACTTACCTAACACATCCAAGAAAACCATTTATTCGCCAAGAGAAATGCTCTGCTGACTGCAACCTCGCATCCAGATTTCGTCGAACGCACTATTTTGATCAGCCTCTACCATATCCTTTCCGAGAAGGCCTTAACAGCTCTCAAAGCTATGTCATGAAGAATATAAATTTCTAGTCCTCTGTGTACCACGTGCGACATTTCGCATCACGCCACGCGGCATGGGCTCTCGTTTGGGTCTCGCTACTTCAACAATGGCGGTGCTTCTCCGCGCGAATTTGTACTGCTCGCGCAGCAATAAAGTAAAGAATTCATGAGGTGAACTGAAGTTCAAAAAAAACTTTCTCATCACTGATTGATGCAGTATCATAGAAGCGACTTTTGTAAGGATATTGCACTAGAAAAAAAATGGCATATTTCCGAAGATCTAGTATGCCTCGATCAGAAAACAAAATCGTTTCGATAAGAAACATATTACCAGCTGTAAAGCTACATTTAATTTTTTTTATCTATGCTTCTGTAGCCATTCGATAGTTCCAAAAATGTCGCTTTGAAAATAAGTTTGGTTTTCGAGAAATGTGCAATATTGTTTTCAACAATCAAGTCAATAGTTCATGGTCGTTTTCGCCTTGTTTTGATTACATATAGCCTTAATAAATTCCCTTCTCTCATGTTCCACCATTCATTAGCCACGCATAGCCATAAAAAAGGAGAAAAGATAAAGCTCTCGTCGTTGATCAATCCATGATGGATGCGCCATGCATTCGTCTTCAATTTTTAACTTCGTCGGAGGTGGCCTTTACAATGACCCACGGTGGCCCTCCATCTAAACCGAGCCAATGCTGCTTATCCTCCCAGATAAGTCTGAGACCAATCTGGCACCAATATACCGACACCGGAGGGAGGGATAGCTTGGTGAGCCATGAGCGCGAGATCGAACCATTGACCTCGTGTGTGACGCAGAGCTCCTCTAACCACTGCGCCACATGCTCTCTCTCATCGCCATACTAATGATAAATCTATAAATATCGTTAGGAAGCTACAACACAATGAAGCAACGAGCACTACCTGCAGGTCGATTGCACCGACTATCGCGCTGTGGCCGAACGCGGCGCCTTGTCCTCCAATCGGTGACTATACCCGAAAGGACTGCAGAGCCAAGCAAGTAAATGTGGCACTTCTTTGATTTATTAAGTTGATTGATCAACTCTGGAAGTAAACTAACTTAAGAGCGTCGAAAAAATTGTAACAGCTCGCTTCCTCATGTGACAGAAGGCGGGATAATCATCGACAGGTCAACAAATCTGTCGATGTCCATAAGTGCACTGAAAAAAAAACCTCACGAAAAAGTAAGCACTGCAAAATAATCAACATAAAGTATCAAAAGCTACCGTGCAAAGCAAAAGATTTGAAGATTTATAAAAACTCCTAAATATATGGCCACCTAAAGAAAAGACGGCCACCTTTGGAACAAAATTTCTTTCTCGAAGCAGTGTGAGAGGGCTACACATCTACAAAGGTTTATTGTATACACTCTATAACTACCTTTGTAGAATTAAGATACCCAAGGGATTTCGGAACTCAAAATTCAGGTCTTCCAGAAGAAGAGAGAAATGGCTGCTGTGAGCTGTCCATAGGAAGGACCGGTGGGTCTAGAAGTTGGACTGATGAAGGACGTCGTTCTAAAATGGCAACATATAAACGGAATGATATCAAGTGATCACCAGCTGGTATGGCAATGACTGCAAGTGCTTTGCAATGAACTCTGTTTCATTGATTCAATTCAACAACGAAGCCGACGAGGATTCCCATCAGCTGTGCACATTACCAACAAATGTGGAACGGAAACTCCACGAACCAAGCAGATCTGCGGCACCTGCCCACTCTTTAACACTAAGAAAGGATGTAATGAAATGCAGAGGAACTCAGTGAAGTCCAGTTCGCCTTCTCCATTGTCAGTTGATGTATCGACACGTTCAACAGTGCACGACAAGGATAGAGTTTGCTCGCTGATAGCCCACTGATTCGAATGATAAAGGAATAAGACGAGGCGATACAAGATCGTCAGGATTGTCCAACGGCGGAGCTAGAGGTATAGGTTGCGGAAAAAGGAATGGGTGTTAATAGGCCATTCTTCTTCAATTTTTACTTCATCAAAGGCATGGTTCTTCGCAGGCAATAACAAAGAGAGAAATCCACTATTTAAGCAAAGGAATAACTGAACCAACCATACATTACAACAGAATACTAGATGAATAAAGATAACGCCTCAAAAAGGGGCGAGAGTGCAGGGGTAATCGTGGGTTATCTTCGTCTTCCAACTGAGTCACTAACCGAAGTGCTTCCCCAGCACTATGTAATGTCAATTACATGTAGAAAATGAATCTTTAGACAAAAATCACATCTAACAATATTTAAATGGTGACATTAATTGCCTGGATTCGATAAAGAACATCGTACGGTGGCTGTCGAAGGATTTCTAGGGCAAAAAGAATTTCTTTGCTTCACTATGCAAACACCTTAGATCACACCAAATTCATTCGTTCCACGACCCATTTGATGCGCAAATTCAAAATTCGAGCTCCGAGAATATTTGAAACGACGATTCCGTGGAAGCGACAGATCGGCATCCAGTGGCATGAGATTCTGAAAGTATCTTAAAGCAGATGGCCTTAGAAAGAAAGAAAATTGTTTTCAGACAAAAAAAGATATGATGATCCTTTCAGATAGTTCAGTCGCTCCCTCATCAGCTACAGATCCAGGGGGCCTGAGCTTCTCAGATCTACCTTGCACAACATTAGTAAAAATATGAAGTACAATAAACCTCTGAGGCGTCGCTGTAGCTGTTATCAGGCCAGGCGTCAGTGTATGTTGCACTCCCTGGATAGAAAACTTTGCAGAATAAAGATTCTGATTACATAAAAGTCTTTTTGGCTTAAGGGACTTTACAAGGAAAACAGTACACTTTTCTATGTAGATGCAGTTAAACCTGAACCATAGACAACTGGTAATAAAGTCTGACAAGACCAATACGGACTTCATAGTAAGAAAAGCTCAGATTTATCTCAGCAATCGTTAGGATTTTCTTTATCGCAAGATGCACGACTCAAACCGAGTACTCCATGGTCCTTCGCTAAAGAAGCAGAGGTGAAGAACATTTACTAATGCGAAGATGTTAATCGAGACGAACAGTGCACTGCAACCTCATCCTATCAAAAACACGCAGTTACAGTACCGTCTGAAACCTGCTCAATGTACCTAATATATTCTTATTACACTAAAATGACCGCCAATATGATCTTGAGAGGAGACGCAGCGCCGCCGTCAGGGTTGGTGAGCGAGGCCCGACACTGCGCTGCATGTTACAAAATGTAGCACGTGATACTCAAAGATTTGGCCAATCAAAGTCTTTTAAGAGTGACTTCAAAAGCTGTCGACGGTCTTCTCAGAAAGGATGTGGAAAAGGCTGAGCTGAGTAGAGCCTAGAAGGAGACCTGGATACGAGGTTGCAGTCCACAAAGCAACTCTCATGTCGAATGTAGATGTATTGGATCCACAGTAACTTTTCGATAATGAACATTGGAGCTTTGTAGATTTCGCTGTTTTTCATGAGTTTATTCGTCTGCTATTTTTATTCCTTCGTGTTTACTTTTTGACTTGTCTGAAGATAGACTTTTCGTACGTTAAATGCGTTCAGTTTTGTTTGCATCATGGTATCAAACTGATGCCACATCCGCACTTTTGCTCTCACAGTAATGTCAGTGAAATCCTTATTGATGTAGCATACTGCATATAAAACGCCCATAAAAGTCTCCAATGGTTTTCGATAGTTGGGGAAAAATGATAACTCATTCTCATTCGCTGAAGAAGAAGTTCTCATAGGAGTGTTAGCATCATTTGAAACTTTAAATCTCCGGCTAAAGCCGTACGTGACCGATTTTTCGAAACAACTTAATAACGCTGTAAAGTCCAAAATAAAATTATGTTTCACACCACCGCGCGTTTTCTTTATCTCGCTTATAATTCGTTGAAGAAAACTCCTTCTTGAATGTGCTAGTACTCTTCTGATAGACAAGTTCCAAAGAACTCAATAATGTGTTTGCTTTTTGGAAATGCTCTTTGATAGCGTTGAGGGAGATAAAGAAACATTTGTGTTCTACATCTCGCAGGAGGGAGCCCTTCCTCTGCACTATTAGTAATCATTCGATAGCGTAAGTTTGAATGATTACAGCGCTGTGATTATTCTGGGGAGAGACCATTTCACTGCCCGAGGAAAAGTGTGATGAGGAAAAATAAGGTCGAGTTTCACATATTCGGCGAGCTTGTACGGGCCCACATGAGCTGTGGGGCAGAGCGATCGATCGATGACTGGATGAGTTTGACATGTGAGGTGCAACTTGGCATATAATTGCAAATCTTTTCTTCTCTCTGAAAGACACTCCGAATAAAACGATTGACCAAGATACTGCGAGATTTTCTTTACACTTTTATGTGCTTCTCTTTCTTCCAACAATTCATACAAGTCATAAAAATGAAGGTGCCTGGCTGTTGTGCAACATAGTTTCATTTTGAATTTTACAGCGCTATGAAAGGGTGTTTTGAAGAGCCGGTTACGTGCGACTCCAGCCAGAGATTCACACTTTCGAACGATTACGAACACTCCTATGAAAATTTCGTGTAAAGTGAACGATATCGATTATTGATTTGTTCCCTTATACCCGATACCGAAAACTATCATTCTTTATTAATTTACACGTCTCTTCATCACGGTTTATTAGCAGATCTCAGCTAATCATACATTTAACTGCTTTCCTCGCATTTATTACACATAAAGGTTTTCGAAGATTTCACATGTTGCTTCGGTTGTTGCTCAAAGACTCCGTCTTCCTTACGAGTGTCAAAAAATGCTGGCCGATATGATTTCCCTTGCAATTTCGCAGGTAGCTGAGGTAAGGCGTTCTTTGAGACGTTCGTCGATTGACCACAAAAGAGGGTTAGGGGAATAGCAATTTTGAAAAACCTAGTAGACAATGTTATCCTATCAGTTACCGATTAATCAGAACAGGTGTCAGTGAATCTAACATCATCTCAGTTCTTGTTGGTCCGCCAATGTTGTGTTGGCTCATCTCAGTTTACACCGATAATTCTATATCGTAAATTCTATTAGGTAAGGATTTTTTTAGAAAATGAGCTCTTCTGGAGTCGAGGACATGGAATTCTTCTTTCCAAATGAGAGAATAGCTTACTATAAAGTTGGCAATGACATGCACTTTAGAGCATGACTCTGAACCATCTAATCCCAATATTCGAGTGACCTGATTGTAGCCTTATCCAAGCGTTAAAGTGCACAATACGGTTCACACATAACTCACTAAATTAACCACCATTCCCCTCCCCAATTTACTGTAAAGTAGCAGTCCAATTTGACAGAGTTGGCCGTCACGGCAAAAAAGGTGAGTCCATCTTTTGAATCTGCATTTACCTGAATGAAAGCACGAATCCTTGTTAGGCCTCTCATTAAAATTTTCGCGACAAAGCTGCTCTTCAAATTGGCGATAGTTGCTCGATCAGTAAGATCAGACTTCATATGTCTATAGAAAGCTCTGCTTTTTTGCACATAATCGCATAATCATATTTGCGCAATATCATTCCGGATTCAAACCTCAGACAGAACAAAAGCATTGTATAGTTTGAAGACTTGACTCAAAAATTCCGATGTAACAGTTGCAGCCCTAAATATAAACCAAATTTATAACGAAACATCTCATCTCACTGAATTGACTCGGCTTGTTTGAATACTTTGTGTTTGATAACAGGTTTTTTCAGCAAAAAAGAGTGTTAATAGAAGAAGTGTTAGGGGCTCGAAAGAACCGGAGTTTTAGCCTAAGACAGCGATAAGACAAAATGTATCGTTCAGGCAAGGAACTTCAGTATTTGATAGTCTCTATTGTAATCCATGAACTGACTGTAGACCAAGATACTTTGGATGGAATTTGCAAGCAGCCGCTATCTGCACATCACGTGACTCCTATAGAGGTCACGTCGTGGCGCATTGTTTGGCACTTGGAGACATCCCAATGTGGCCTCGTGACTCCTATCTACTCGATGTTAGACTTGGTGAGATTTCGTCATACGCTGTGGTGTGTTTGCTTCTACAGCATAACAATGAGTCGTTCTTTCGTATGTTTTTAGACTCTTATTTGAGATAGTGCTACAATATCTAGATATCCACGTTATTTCAGACTCCTGCAAAAGATTTTTCGGATGTTTTGATAGTCCTCAACTTGAGACACATCTGCGTTTTCTTCATTGCACTAATAGATTCTCAGCCCCGCCTTGACACTATGTATTTTCACTCTCTTCAGTGCAATCACTCGTACCTTTGATAGCAAAAAATCAACACATATTGGCAATACACATTACCCAAATGCTATACGTATGTTAATCTGCAAAAGAAACTCTACACTTTTGAGCTTTCGAAGGAATGGAAAACCTTCAGTACGTTTTATGAGTCTCGGTGATCAGTGCACTGATAAACCGCATTATTTTCAGAAAAGCTGGTGATTGTTTCAATGATTGCAGAGATTTTCCTATCTTTTCATGTTATCTTATTCCATCGGTTGAATCAACGTGCTGAATATCTTAAAACAATCAGCCGATTAATGACAGGATGTGACAACGTCACAAGTGTCGTTGCCATCTTAGGGGGCTGAGGAACCTAAAGCAGGAAATTCATATGCCATTTACAATAACTAGCAACTCCTTAGAATGACGACCTGAAAACACTTTGAGTTCACCTATCTCGTGGCTATCCAGAGAAAATCAAAGTCGACAAACACTAGCGATCATGTTGATGATAGAAAAACTAAAGTAGATGTCGAATTTGCATATACAAGCCTGGTCACCTCTTTGGATGGCGGCTGCTCAATTACAACGAAGGGAATAAAGTGATGGGATCCGTATAACATTTGAACACGGGTAATCTAAGCTTCTTGATAGCATCTCCTTTTCTTCGCCTGATTAATAGGTACGACCTCAATATTAAGGCTCCAAATGGTTAACAGAGTTGAGGTTGAAGTACCGTATCATATCCTTAACATAACCTAACTATTTTGTTTTCATTTGTCGAGCCACTCCACCTTCCATACACGGGCCAATATTAACTTTTTACTATGTCCCAGCCATTCTGCTGTCGATGTACAACCACCGAAACCAACCTCGCACATGCTTCGAACTTCTCTTCAGATTGTGATTTAGCATGCAGATACTGCTCTGACCACCGACTGTTAATTTGACCTTGCCTGAGGCAATACGCTGTCATGTTAGGTATGACAAATTCAAGACGGAAGTGGAGCCAAGTAGACTGTATGTATGTGCTGCTGAGAATTCAACTCCTTGTTCTTTACACTTTTTCTGCTATTTCACTTCACACGACCCGTCACCGCGATTTATTGTGCGGACTCCCAGCACTTCTTGTATTCGACTCTCTACCGTATTCTAGGAGTTTGATTAATAGATTGCAAGAGTGCTGGAAGAGAGGATCGAGCTATCGTTTTGGTTTATCGCCCTTTCTTCCTGATACACTATCACAGACCACTGCGTTATGCCACTCGTTATTCGCATAACTAAGCCTAATTAGGCGCTCTCTAACGAACTATCATGATCATAAAATACACTCCATAATGGGTGTGAAAATGAGTATCAAATTACTATACGTACTCCTATCATAAAGCGAAGAAGTAGTATCTTCGATCATAGGGAGGACGGTTTTGGTTCGAGCATTCACCGCGCTCCCTAAGCTCGTCATTTCTCCGAAATCGAGGAAATGTTAGCAGTCTCTTCAGATAGAGAACGGTCGCTGAGCTCGAAGCGGTAACGTTCTTCCTCAGATATTTGAGGACTCAAGGGAGATTAGATGGACTCGACCGGCAATCCACGGGATCTACAAAAGAAAACGGCAATCTCCAAGCAGCGGAACGAAAGCGATCCATGAAAAGTCCCGACTACCTTCGGGGATGATGATGGATGCGAGAAAACGAAACGAATGCACGAGGTGCTTGGCGATCCGTACAGTCAGTATGAGGACGGGACAGAGCTCTAAAGCCTTGAAGAATGCGACATTCATTTGTCTTCATCCAGCATTTTTGAGGTGATCAAGTGAATATGTGGCCTTAAGAATGATGGCGCAGGCCTTCCAATGTATCCAGTTAGTGCTGCTATCCCGACAGGCGAGTTTGGTACCACATCACTGACCCCGGCTGGACAGAGGTTTGGTGAGCTGTAGCGCGGGACTGAACCACTGACATGTGATTGATCGAGCAGCTGTATGCCGTAGAGCACTTCTAACCACTGCACCACACCCGCTCTTGTGAAGACGCGTACTACGTAATAGAAAACTGCAGAAACCAGTCCAGATGCGCGATGAAACAACCGGAATCACAGAAGTGATGATCATCGCCCGTGACTTTCAACGTGGTCCCGCTCGAGTTACAGTTGTCGCATTATCGCTACGGGACCAGCATCATGCGTCGGATGCAATTTGAAGTTCGACTTTCCCGCTTCAGTCAGCTTGGCGCGTCATTGGGAAAATCGTACCGACGCCACCTGGCTGCCTGCCTCCGCTTTTTTTATTTCTCTACTTCTCTGGAATCTGACGATTTCCAGAACTTTCTGGTGTTATTGATTGATTTCTTCCAACCATTTTAGTCTACTATGATCGTGATGTTCTTCTCGACAAATCTCCTCGTCGGTCGCAATGCGAAATTTTCCCTCGTTTGGTCGGTGTTTTCTATCTTTCCTTCATTTGCTGATTTTTTTAATTAAAAAAATACTTTAGAGAAATGTGAAGACCTGTTTTTGATTCATTTACACGACCCGTCATCACATTTTTTTTTGTGCGGATCCCAGCACTTCTAACATTCGATTCGTTTTCTTTGATTCTTCTAGAATGCCGTAGAATAGTGGTGGAGAGAGTGACCCTGCAACCTTGTAAATAGCCTAACTGTGGCGATCCATAGGACGTTGACTGTCGACTATCGGAGAGCGTTGGTGGGACAGAACTCGCGTCTAAGCGCGTCGCATCGAGCACCACAACCACTGGGCCACAGAGCCCGCGACATGTGAAAAAAAGAATTAGAATTACAAAGTAAAGCTGAAGTTAGAAAAAAAGAATCTTGAACGATTGAAGTGAAAATATTGTACAGAGGTAATTATAAAATAAAATAGTAATGCAATATCTAAGAAGAATTGGTTCAAAGATATCTATGGTAGGCTGTGATATAATTGTATCATCATCAAAGTGGACAAATGATCCTACTTTGTAAATTTGGGAGTATTTCATATCCATCTTAGTCGGATTGAGTAATGGAGTACATGTAACGCAGTGGATAGAGGTGCTCTACGTCGCCCAATAGCTCGATGGTTCGTTCCCGAGCTTATGGCTCATCAAGCATAATAAAGTGAAAGCGAATGTTCATCGATATACGGCATTCGAAGCTAGGCCAGTAGATGACCGATCGAGACTCTGTATCGCTGAAAAACTGTCAGGAGAACAGAAGTTCCTGCCTCTAGTAGTGCCGTAAGTTAGCGCGCACCTTGGAAAAGGTGAAATGCGCGTTCGGTCCCACGTGAGGTTCAAGGTTTTATAAGTTGCTCAACGTTACTGGATAAAATGTCTATTTATTGCGATATACGTCTTTATTAGGAATTTATCTAATCTACTTACTTTGATGAAAAAAATCAGATTGTGCGCCTTAGACTCATTCGTTTCAGGAGAGCTGCGACATGCCCATCGAAGAAGCTGCCCCGGAAGGCTGTTCTCAGCTTATCGATCCCCAATACATGGTAGGGTTTCAGTCAGAGCATCTATCAGCCACCTATGGATATCATCCAGTCTGTTAATGGAACTTAGTCGCTTTGTCACAACTCTCTAATCATTGTTTTAGCGATATTTTGACGACTATGATATCAGCATTAAACGAAGTCGATCTCGATTTACAGGACATTTTTTTTCGTTCCAGCCGTGAAATCCTGAAGTTCGCCCAACTGAAGCTGGTGCAGAAGCCGGTCAGCTGTCCAAATTCTCCTTATATCTTCTCGGGCAGCTCGTCTATGGCGTCACTGTGATCTTCAGCAGACAGATGACGATCTTCGAGTGTGAGTCTTTTGAGAGTTTTTTTTTTTGACGAGTATCGTCTGGTTTAATTCATCTTACTACCTTATAGTGGACGTTCGTATGGCGTACGAGAGCTGTAAGAATCTGCCGATGGAAATCAGTGACAATACGACTTCAGACGGGTGTGTTTTCAGTTTATTATTTTTCTCGGTACTTATATGTTAGATGGCGACAAATATTTAAGCCGATCTCATTCCTTGGACAGGAACTTTTCATAGGAATGTTAGTAATCATTTCAAAGCTCAAATCACTGAGTACAAGTCCACGTTCGCCGGTTTTTTTCTGAGGCACCCTTTTATAATGCTGTAACATCGAGAATAAAATTGTGTTTCCCACTCGCCTTTCACCTTCATTTTCACAACGAGTGCAAACATTTGGACGCACGAAAAGTTTATCAATGTGTAGACAATTTTCCGTACTATCAGAACCATGCGATTTTACCCAAAGTTTTTGTCGATACGATAAAAAAATCCTCAATAAAATAGCAGTAGTTTCCGCCGTCTTAAGCATAACGCGCTAGGTCACTATAGAGCTACGCGGTAGATCAGGCGATTGCCTTACTAACAAGTCGTCGCTGTGGCTTCCCTTCACATTTTACTCAGTTATGTGCCCTTTCGGCGACTTTGTTTACCGGCCAACTCACAGAGCGAGGGGCGAGGCAAGGTGGGGACAATCGATCGCGTTTGGAGTATTTATTCAAATGGGGATTTTTTTCACCGCATCGATCGACAGAAACTTTAGATGAAGACGTAAATTCTGAGACTCGGGAAAATCCTGTTCACACTCATTTGTTTTTCGTGCCCTCAGCGAATTATACGCGTAAAATAATGATGGCGAAAATCAGAAGTGGAAAAAAAATCTATTCCGCATTTTACAGCGTTACAAAAGCGTTTTTAAAAACCGGTCGCACGAATTGCAGTCAGAGATTTAAGCTTTCGACTGTTTACTAACATTCCTACAAAAAATTCCTGTCCAGCGAATGCGATAGGAATAAAAATTTGTCGCCTTCTCACACATAAATATCCATTTTTCTCACTTGAAGGTGCTCTAGAGTTTGTCAGATCTCTGCTAATATAACGTTATAGTTGTGAGATAAATGTTTAGTGGCGTTACTGCAAGAAAAAAACGTCGGCGCCGTTCGAAATTGGAGATTGCGTTGGCGGAAAATGCTCAAATTGATATTGAGGAAAATCCGGTAAGGCTTAAATCTCCAGAGTTTCAGATGCAAACAGCTTATGGGATTGGCCGCCGTTCCCTCTACAGAGTACATACCCATCACCTGTGCCTTTGAAAACCAAGTATTGGAGTGATTTAAGTGATTTTCAAGATTTCTACTGACTTCTAGTAGTAGTGTGATGTTTCGGATTTACATCTACGATTATCGATTGGTACACAAAATATCGAACACAGATGAGAGTTGAACCAGACTTTCATCCTTACCACGGCGTGTCTACCACTACACTTCCAAGGCCGCAGCTTTGCTACCACCCTTTCTTTGACATGAACTATTGTTGCTGTCTGCGACTTAAACTCAACATGTTTCATGGGGTACGAGCATATCGGCATTAAACCCAGCTGAGCGGACAGCTTTTCCTTTACAGCAAAAAAAATAGGGAATTTATCCAGATTTTACATAGAGAAATGGCTGTGAGCTCAGAGACAGATAAGATAATTCATGTCGAAGAAAGAATGGTGGCAAATCGACTACCTCGACGGAGTAGTGGTAGCATGCGCAGGTAAGGATTGAACGGAGGTTCAACTCCAACTGGATTGGAATTTTTGTGTGTTACGCAATATTTTTAGACGTACATCTGCAGAGAATAGCATGTATTTTGCTCTCATTGACAAGATTCACATCGATATCTTCTGCAGATTTTAGCAGTACATGAGAGCACATTTCAATAAGATCATACTGATAGCAGTCGTAATCAAGGACCTTACTTTCACTAGATAAATTCTATAGATATCGATGCATCGTATACTAAGGAGACCAGATTTGTCCATCTTGCACGTCGCTCTGACATCACGATGTTCGATAGTGAGCCGGTGATTTGGCAGCGACCAGACGTCTTTCACGAAGAAGGAGAGCATCCCCCGATTGACTTTAGCAAGGAGCATTTGTGAGTCATATTTGAAACGATTCTGGAAATGCTGTGTGGTACAATTCTTATCATCTCAGTCTATTTTCATTCCTGGAGGCGAGGCCCTCTTCGCTTTTTCAGGTTTTTCGTAATCATTCGATAACTTGAATCTCGATGACTTTCATACTGGGCATATTTTTTGGAAAGACCTTCGTAGAGCGTTATAGCAACGTATAAGATCACGTTTCACACTAGACTCGTGTTGTTTTACTCGTTTAAAATCTTTGTTTGATCTTTCAGTTGATTTATCGCCGATATATGGTAGCATGAATTTTCAAAGCCTGGAGCCAAGTTTGGTTTTCGAAAAGATCTTTAGAGACTGCTAGAAGACGCGGAAGAATATTACGCCTCGCACTCCTAGGTTTATGCTAAGACCTCATACGTGGTTTATTTCGAAATTCTAACGGAACTAAAACCTCAAGCTGAGAAAACAGTTATCCAATATATAACCAAATATTGCTCTCTTTTGAAAGAGCTCTGAAATACTGTGCCGGTGCGATTCGAGATAAGGGATAATGTTAGTCGAGTGTGAAATACAATCTAATTTCCAGTGCTACAGCACACTCCGAAGACTTCCTTAGAAACCAAATAGAGTACTAAAATTGTAAAGATTCAAGCTATCGAATAACTAATAAAAGTTTGAAGATAGAGCAGAAACACCTTTCTTCCCAGACAGTTCGAAAATGGATTGAGACACTGGAAAAGGATTCGTTTTCTAACAATCATTCGATGAAATTCATACTGTTTTCATTTTTTAGTATCAATTGGAGCGATCAGTTGTCTATCCAGAGCTCTAAATCATCTCAAACTTTGCAGAGAAATGAAAAGGTATGATCAAAAACAATGAGTCGGCTTTCTGTTTGTGGTGATATCGATATGCTTTAAGATTTCTGCGATGGATCCTAATCTTCTCGATGAAGAGCTGCCACCATTTCCACTTCCAGAAGCATTTTTGAATATGGATCGCGAAACTTTCCTGTCAGTATTGTGAGAAATAATGTTTTGAAATTCAGAAGTACTTTTGAGGCATAGAAAATTCTCTACCCTCAACTGTTTCGGCTATTTCCATCACATTTTGCATATATTTCTGGTCTCTACTTTGCCTCTTAGTGACCCTCTTGCACGGAACTCACTATTTGGTGGCACGGAATGCTCACCTATTGAATATTTCTTAGTATACCCTGCATAACATTCTCCATGTTGCCTTGTCATGACTGGAGTGCTGTTGCGGTACTCGTTTGGTCAGGTGTAACCTCCCATTAGCTGTTTTGTGGGGGATAGCTGTTGTTGGATTACGTCGCCCGTGATTCATTATAAAATTCATGAAAAAAGGCGTATTGAGTAGAAGTGCATCATTAAGAGATAGGTAAGAGATCTGCACATCTCATGGCGCCAC
The DNA here is from genome assembly GCA_019055375.1 of Parelaphostrongylus tenuis. Taxonomy (NCBI): domain Eukaryota; kingdom Metazoa; phylum Nematoda; class Chromadorea; order Rhabditida; family Metastrongylidae; genus Parelaphostrongylus; species Parelaphostrongylus tenuis. Next base: position 13,134 of record JAHQIW010003343.1, on the reverse strand, counting down.
TGAACATTTGAAGTTGAGAAGGTTTGTGAACACTTCGTGAATACATAAGATAATCTCGGATAGATGGGTCCTTTAGCCATTTGGGATGGTAGTTTGACGCTGCGAGCTCTCGATTTTTCTTAATCAAGTTTTTTTTTTGAAGAATTCAAGGATTTTTGAATTATTTTGACATACCAGATTTTGTACATACTCTGGCATATTTTCGGTGCATATTTACGTGAATTTTTTACAATCATGGAAAACCATTTTGAGCTATCGAATAGCCTTTCAAATTTCAATGAAAGTTTCTGCCTGACGAGAAAGTTCAGGAAAAGCCAGTGTATCATTATGATGCACCTAGTTCCTAACCCTTTCGCGCCAGTTGATGACAGCAAACGGCTTCGCACTGGTCGCTCGCGCGGCATTCGGCGTCATAAACCTTGCACATGGAAGACGCCGTCTTCACAATATTGTAGTATCGTTATAAATTCTTTTTCTGTTCCTTTCATGCCGGACGCTGATAGCAAGCGGCGTAGCGCTGGTTGCTCGAGCGACCTGGAAATGCTGCCTGCTTGCCTTGGCCCGAGGCAGGACTCCCGCCATTGAATTAGCTAAGCGGGATGCGACGTCGCGCGCACTTGTGCTTTGTTGTGCCATGCGGTACCAAGGAGTTCTCGTCAGTGAAGAAGATTTCGTCTTTAGTCAAAGCAAACTATGAAAGGGGAAACCTCACTAAGGCTATTCATAATTGAAACAATCACAAACGAATGGAATGTTTGCCAAAAATGATAGCGCGCATCACATGTGATGCCTCGTCATTGATAGTTCTCGAAAGTTTTTGCTTGCTAGTGAACTTTACGAACGGCACGTCTATAAAACAACTTACAAATGAAAATCAGTTTCTGACAATGATATGACATGTTTTGAGTCGTTAAAGTCTAAGTACTAGACAGGCGACTGTTTCATTTTGCGTGGACTCCTCAGTAGTACAGTTCCTCGGTTAAGCCGACCCCCTTGAGGCTCTCCTCCCCTATGAATGAATGGACACCGAGTAATAAATCACCGAAAGCCACGTAATGGTTTCCGTGATCTTCCAGGGACTAGTGGTTGAGAATGTGACTGTTAAAATAAATCATACCTCTCCATTCGACCACTTTTTCATAGACCGTGCTCAAAACTACAACACTCTGATAATGATATGACATATCTTGAGCGGTTAAGGTCTAAATGCTAGACAGGTGCCTGTTTCGTCCTACGTTAACTCCACAGTAGCATAGTCTCTGCAGTGTCAGGGATTCCATCACCTGACTTCCAGTAATCAATTAGTCAGCGTCGATTCTATCATAGAGGAGTATAGCCTCAAGGGATCGCTGAATCGAGGGACTGTGTTACTGAGAAGTTCAGGTAGGACGAAACAGGCGCCTCTATAACACTTAGACATTAACGGCTCAAAACATGTTATATCATTATCAGAGTATAATCGTTTTTTGAGCGGCATCTCTAAAGAAGCGGTCGAATGGAGATAAAATCAGATTTTTATCGTACCGCGAAAGGGCTAAAGGGTTAAAATGTTGGCTCATTCAACCTTGCGACGAAAAAACGTTGATACGTAATTCGCATGTCGTCGTAGATCACCACGTTTTCACGTTCAACTTATCTTTCATTCTCAATTATTCTTCTCTACGGAGACCTTATGGGGATATAATTGCTTTACTATTCAGAGGTGGAGATTAAGCAAATGAAAACCCTTTCGTGTCGGTTGATGATAGCAAGCGGCCTCGCGCTGGTCGCTCGAGCGATCGAACTGGTGAAGCTGTCTGCTTGCCTTGACCCCGAAGCAGGGCTCCGCGATTACATTATCTGAGCTAGACGCGACGTTGCACACGCTGGTACAAATTCTACCAAGAGGTGCCAAGGGTGTTCCCGTTGAAAGGAGATTTCGTTCTTGGTCAAAGCGGAATATGAACGAGGAAACCCTAGCAAGGCTGTTCATAGTTAAAACAATCATAAAACAATGAAATATTTATCAAAAATGATAGCGCATATCGCATGTGATGCCTCTTCATCGATAATTCTCAAGAATTTTTGCTAGCTAGTGTACTTCACGAACAGCATGTCTCTTTCTGATCATAAGCGGACAAATGACAAACCGATGTCATTCGCTTGGGAGAAACTTTTCATAGGAATGTTAGAAACAATTCAAAAGCTGAGCCTTCAGGTTACGGCCTTACGTTGCCGTTTTCACAACACAATCGTAACGCTGTAATATTCGAAATAAATGATGTTTCATGAAACCATGTGTTTTTTTTTTTACTTTTACCTCGCTTATAACAATATCCTTCCTTAGAGTGCTAATACTCAAACTAAAACACAGGCTCTAGAGAACTCAAAAATGTGTTAGCTTTTCGAATAGCTATTTGATCTTTTGATCTTCTTTGGTCCTTTGATTTGTGCTCTGAACCTCACCGGACAGAGCTTTTTCTCTAGACTATTAGTAATCACCTGATAGCGTAATGTGTTTAATTCTAGAGATGTGCTTTTTCTAGAAATCGGATTAGCAGGGATAATAAAATTGAGCTTTACATTCTTGACAAGTTGTTTACCGGCTATTCGACAAGGCGATGATCGTGGCAGGGGGTGTATCATGGGGCGGGCGAGACGGAACGATCTATGTATTGTTATTCAATCGGGAATCTCTCATCCATTTTGGAAGGTGCTTCAGATAAAACGATTTACTAGAATAGAAATTCTCTACACACTGATATGCTTTTCGGCATCCTGCGAATTATACGCGTGATAAAAATAAAGGCGAAAGGTAAACATGAAACATTAGTTTTCATGGATGCTACAGCGTTATAAAGGGATGTTTTGAAAAGCCGGCGACATGGGGCTGTGGCTTCATGAATCAGCTTTCGATTTGTTATTAACACTCATATGAAATGTTCTTCTCCAGGAAATGAGATCGATTTTCATTTGTTCCCTTATAATGAGAAGAAACAGCGGCACCACTATAGAATAGTTTTCCAATAAAAACAGGTTTTCTTTGTAACGCGAATAGCTTAGAAGGTTGAAATGTTGACTCATCCGACTTTGCGATGTAAAACCCTTTGATATCGTTTTTCGCATGTCGCTGTAGGTCACTACGTTTCCAGTTTTGACTTATCCTTTGTTTTCTTTATTCTTCTCTGTTGAGATCTTATGGGAATGTGAATACCATATTGTTCAGGGCTGGTGAACAAACAATTGATCAAAGATCGCTGCCAAGGCCATCTCTTGAGATTCGTGAGAATGAGGTGAGTTTCCTTTTCGGCGTGGGCTTGCTTCATGAACATTTTTGTCCATTAAGGCTTTGCTGTTTTATATGAGGAATTACAGTTGATAACTAATCGTGAGCCGTCACCCAAAAGGCCCAGGACCGAACAGGACGCGGATGGATATCGAAGAACGGAACAGACTCAAGTAAGGGCGAACGTACCAGATGTTACCCAGGTAATCGCATACTACTTCTACCTAATTTTATTCTTATCCTCAGTTCTTTCTTACTACTACATAGGTAAGATGACCATTATTGATATTAGGCTCCGGTGCTCCAACCATCTTTGGAACTTAGCGCTTTGCATGAGGAGGATGGCGCGACGGATATGCGGCCGATGCGACGAAAGCGAGTTGTTCCAGTAAAGGATACAGATGACTTCACAATCTCATATGTACTCATCTTTCAATTTCTATAATCTTTTTCTTCTTTAAGGCAATGAACTTAGCAGGAAATGGTTTCAGGAATCCATGAAAGCACTGCAGCAGGACTATTCATCTCTCTTGAAGAAAAAAGAAGAACTACTCGTGAATGTAAGGGAGCTAAGGCGCCCTACAGTTGAAGAGCTTCTACTGCCTTATCCAGCATATGCTGGAAAAAGTGGGTTATCTTCGGTTGACTACTTCTTTTGCATAATTTGATAGCTTTCCGGCTACAGTCCGTTCAATTTGTTTTTACTTTTGCTTTCATATAGTGTAGGATTGGTGCCATATGGTTGTTTTCTTAGGGTTTCCCGTTGCGTGCAGAGAACTGTACCGAACTCACCACCTTGACAAAATGACCTATGAGCAGGCTATAGCTGAGGACCTTCTTGCACCAATAGATCGAGGTCCAGCTGATCAGCTATGGCGATATCAAAGAAGCAGCTCAGAATCTTCTATGGAGGCAGGTTTTTTCGAGGAAGCTATTCCCATAATCGATGTGTGCATCAGGACAATGCCAACTTTCAATTTTATTACAGAAATCGGAGGACAGGATCGTTCCTGGGATTCTATTTGTGACTGGAACCCCCGATAGGTTGATTTCGTTTCTTTGCGAATATAGTAAACTTCTCATAAACAAAGCGAACTGCGGTGTAGACGTTTTTAATTTTCAACGTTCGTGGAACAGACAGTTCTTACAACTGGATTGATTCTTTTGTTTTTCTGTGCCTTTTAGGAGTGATTTGATGTTATAAATACGTACGTAATGGTAGTGAGTGTTATGCAAAACATTCGGCATCAGGTGGGAGTTGAGCTCGTGTTTCGCCCATACCAGGGGCGCGAGCTACCACTACAACACCGTTTAGCATACCAGTTAGTACGCTTAGATATGTTCTCACGACTGTATCTTGGAATAGGAAGTCGGAAACCACAAGGACTCCTGCGAAATTTGAAAAGTCAAATACCTCCTTCTAGTAGTTCATTATGTATTATGACATTAACATCAGTTTGATTTAGGTTTCGGTCAGATCGTCGTCACAGACCGTCTTCTACCTCAACAGCACAGGTATTGTACTCTTGATATCATTTGTCATTAATTTAGATAGTTGTGTTGTCAAAATCCACTGTTCTTGTCACTCCCTGACCTATTACAACCCGAACTGTCGCTCTTCTCAGCTGGCGTCTCTTGACGCTAGTGTTCTTGACTGATTCGATAATCACCTCTACTTTAACGTTTGAAGATCTGCACAAAATCCTATGCTGGTTAGCCTTTGTTGAGGAGATCGGTATGGTTGTTATACGCCAAGAGTCGCCATCAAATTAATAGAATGCCAAAAGAGGTCTACATCTCACATTCTTTGACGCATGAGTAAACGAAATAATTAATCTCAGTGTTTGAAATTGATTGCAGTTTTCTCACTGTTGCACTTGATCTTACTTCACTTGATCTTATCTGATCTTTCCTCTCTCTTACGTTCATATTGGTCTTGTGACAAGTGACCTCATTACCAAATGTCTATGATTCACGTTCAACTGCACTCGCATAGGAAAGTGTGCTGTTTGTTAACAAAGTCTTTCATGCCGAAAAAAAACCTACATATAACCAGAGTCTTTTCCAAAAGAATTTTGTTTCCAGATAGCGCAACGTACACTGACGCCTGGCCTGATAACAGCTACAGCTACGCCTCAGAGGTTTTTGTACTTTATATTTTTATTGTTGCTGTGCAATGTAAGATCTCCGTGGTTTAGGCCCCATGGATCTTTAGCTGATGAGGGAGCGATTGAGCTGTCTGTAAGGATCATCATGACTTTTTTCGTTTAGAAGCAAGTTTCTTTATTCTTCTAAGACCATCTGTTTTGAGATACTTTCAGAACTTTATGCCGCTAGATGCTTTGCCACGCGATGCCGATACGTCGCTTCCGGTGAACGGTCGTTTTAGAGAGTCTCGGAGCTCGAATTTTGAGTTTGCGCGCCAAATGGGTCGTGGCACGAATGAATTTGGTATGATTTAAAGAGTTTGTTCCATAGTGAAAAAATAAAAATTCTTTGCACCAGAAATCCCTCGACGATCACCGTACGACTTTTTCAAATCGTTTTCCAGTCAGTCAACCTCGCCATTCATAAACTATTATGATTTTTTTGCTCTGAAATTTTCTGAATGTAAATGACATGTCGCAGTGCTGGGAAAGCAGTGCAGTAGTGGCTTATTTGGAAACGTAGCCCAAGTTGTTTCCCCATTCTACACTCATTTTTGAGGCGTTATCTTTATTCATCTGGTATTCTGTTGTTATGTAGGGTCCATTCAAATTGATTTGTGGTTGTGACTTTTTCAGAACCAGCTTCTTCATCAACTGAGGCTTTCTTACTCCTTTCCTTGTGTAGTGAATTTTTCTATTTGTTATCGGTTGTAAGGAGCCATATCTTCCGTGAACGGAGAGTCGAAGAACAATGGTCTGTCAACACAAATTCCTTTCTCCTCCAACTATACTTCTACCTGCGCTATTGAACAATCTGACGATCTTGTATCGCCTTGTCTCAATCCTTTATCATTCGGAACAGTAGACGACCAGCGAGGAAACGCTATCCTTGTCATACACTGGTGAACATGTCGATACCATAACTGGTAAGTGAAGAAGGCGTACAGGACTTCACTGAGCTCTTCTGCTTTTCAACAAATCCTTTTTTGTGTTAGCGAAGAGTTCCACTCACGGTGGATCTTCTTGGTTCTTTGAATTTCTGATATCGTTACAGATTTGCCTATAATGTGCATATATATAATATATATATATTATATATATTATAGATATAATAATATAATATAATATAGTGTGAAAATCCTGGTCGGTTTGGTTGCAGAATTGAATCAACGAAATAGAGTTCGATGCAAAGCACTTCCAGTCATTACCATACCAGCTGGTGATTATGTGATATCATTGTGTTTATGTCTTGTCATTTCAGAACGTCGCCCTTCATCAGTCCAGCTTATAGACCCACCGGTCCCTCCTATGGACAGCTCTCAGCAGCCACTTCCCTCTTCCTCTGGAAGGTGTGAAATTTGAGTCTCGAAACCCTTTGGGTATCTCAGTTTTACAAAAGTAGATATAGAGTGTATAATAATAAACCTTTTTAGAGGCGTGGCGTTGTCACCTTATTCGAAAGAGCTGTTTTTTTCCGAGGGTGGTCGTCATCTCATCAGGTGGACATGAATTTCGAAGTTTTTATATATCCGCAAATCTTTTTCTTTGCACTATATCTCTTAGAACTTTATGTTGAATATTTCATCAATGATTACTTTATTGTGAGGTTTTCTTTCCAGTGCACTTGCGGGCACTGACAGATTTGTTGCTCTGTCGAAAATTATCCCTCCCTCAACGACGTCGAGAAAGCGAGCTGTTACGGTTTTTTCTACTCTTTTAAGTGAGTTCACTTTCAGACTTATTCAGTCAGCTTTCTCAGTGCACCAAAGAAGTGTTGCAATTGCTTATTGGCTATGCAGTCCTTTCGGCTATAGTCACTGATTGGAGGAAGCGGCGCCGCGCTGACTTAACGCGCTTCAGCTGGCACGATAGACTTGGAGACAATGCTCGTTATTCCATTGTGTTGTAGCTTGATGATAAAATTCGGAGATTGATCATCAGTAGAGCAAATTATGGCTATTATATGGTGGAATATGACAGAAAAGACTTCAGTAAGGCTATTTATAACTGAAACAAGACGGAAATAATCATAAAACATTGACTTAATTGTCGTAAATGATATTGCACATTTTCCGGAAAGCAAGGTTTTTTGAAGCGGCATTTTAAAGCTATCGAATGACTACAGAAACATGGATTAAGTTTCTCTTCGGAAGAATTTTGTTTTCTAGTCGAAATATATTAGATTTTCGGACGTAATGTATTTTTCTTTTCACTAGAATGATCCTTACAGAGGTCGCTTCTGTGATATTGCATCAGTAAGTGATGATAAGATTTTTCAGACGCTCGATTCACTTAATGAATTTCTTTACTTCATTGCGGCGCGCGCAATACAAATTCGCGCGGATACGCACCGCCGTCATTACAGTAACTGAGTGAAACACCACGCAGCGCGGCATGTTGCAAAATGTAGCGCGTGATAGCCAAAGAATTAGGCATTTATGATTCTTTATTACATGGCTTCAAAAACTGTTAAGGCCTTCTCGGAAAGGATATGGTAGAGGCTGAACAAAGTGACGCGTACGGCGAAATCTGGATACGAGGTTGCAGTCCGCAGAACTCTTCTCTTGGCGAATCAAACGGTGGTAATTAGATATTGGATCTCCACTGACTGTGAATTGAGAGCATCGTAATTCTGTTGAATTTGTCGTTTTGTAAGTTTATCGTTCGTTGTTTACTGTTTTTTGTTGTTAGATTACCGAACTTCTTGTGAATAAATGGTTGTGTGTTTGGCAAGTTCATAGGAGATGTTGTTGATGGTTCACGAAGATTTGTCGTCGGTATGATAAACGACGAGGTTAGATATGATTTCTTCAACTTTGACGGCAGTGTTGACTGCACGACAAATGCTGCTTGTCGGTACGAATAACGCATCGGTTTGAGATGCCCTGCGGTTTGCACATGATCGTCGGATGATTTCCGGGACCAAGGCTCATCAAGCCGTCATTCCGTTCCTGCTCAGCCAGTTTGGAACGAGGCCTTTCAAGGAGGACAACGTGCATACATGAATGGGATACCGTCAGTATGGATAGATCATCGGCACAGACAAAGATACTGACTCTAAACGTTCGCTCTATGTTCGCAGTGCACTATTCTACCTCGTACATGCTCAAGAAATGGCAAGGGTATGGAGAGTCGGACCACTTGAAAACTATTTCTGCATTACAGATTCGAAGGTGTTCATTGTCTTATTGTTAACTTTCGGATGTAGAGAGAATAGATGATGCCACGGAGTGGATTATCGTTTCATTTACAATCGTTAGTATAAGTCATTGACACGTGACGTAAGTGGGTTAATATGGAAACGATGTACAAATTTCAAAGCATGCTGCATATTGCGATAAAACGGAACTATGAAGAATCCAAATGTTAGGTGTCAAAACACGCGTTGCTGCTATTTTTCGACAAATGTTAGTAAATTTGCGATTTTCAATGCATTTGAAACGTTCCGAAGGTAGCAGATCTCGGAAGAGACTTTGTTCTGTAGCTATTGTCTTCAAAGTATACGAAATTTTACATTAAAATGACAGCTTATGTGCTACACTAATATTAGAGCTTGCCTTGGCAAATTTTCCTTTCGCTTATTCTTTGTTCACTCGTCATTCACGGTAATGATCGCTAATAATTCTTGGTAATAAATACGATAATATCAAATAATCACGTTGCAGTCATTACGTTGTACAGAGATTATCGGTTTACAGTTGTACAGAGATAATCGGGTTACAAAGATCACTTATTACGTTGTAATGATGAATAATTCACGGTAATGATCTTTTCGTTTATTCTTTGTTCAGTCGTCATTCGCGGTAATGATCTGTTTGAATATGGTGACGTCCACGAGACATATTCCGTAAGATTGGGTGGTGTTCTCAAGTGCGATTACAGCTGACGTACGTACGCTATACCTTTTGTTCAGATGGTCGCCCGAGATGCGAACGGTCACTTCCCTTTGCGCTATCATGCTCTTTCTTCACAGAAATAAGGTTATTTAGGCACCTTCTAGCAATCTATGCTGAACATAAAATACAGTCCAAAATGGACCTGAAAAGAGTATTGGATTGATGTAAATGCTGTCACCATGTAGGGTGCGTGTAGAGAAGAAGTGCTTATGATAATCCCGAGCACTGTTTTGGTTGGAGCCTTTCCGCGCCCACTTTACTTCTTATTAGTTCAGAGTTGAAGCTCTGCAAGAGCGTTAGCTATACGACATATGCCGGTTATCGGTATGCACAGAGCATCGATTTGAGGTGTCCTGCAACTTTCGTTTGGTCTTCTGTTAAATCTCGGGCCCTAGGCTTCCAAACCTTCCATCCCTTCACGATAGGCAAATTTGGAGCTAGAGTTTTCTGGGGGGACAGCATTGATGCATAAATGGGATATCGTCAGTATGGACAGGTCAGCGTTACGGACAAAGACACTCACTCAGAATGTTCGCTCTGACTTTACTCAAAATGTTCGCTCTGACTTCTACCTCATACATGCTCAAAAAACACTACTTCATTGAGCCATGGCAAGGGCAATGGAGAGTCGGACTACTTGACAACTATTTATGCATTACAGATTCCGAGGTCTCCATTGTACTGTTTTTTCATTTTTCGATGTGGGGACAGTAGAGTTTGTTCAAAGTCGGTTGTTGTTTCATTAGCTATCGCTGTTATGAATCATTATACATGGTGTAAGTGGATTAATATAGAAAGCATATACAAATGTCGACGTATGCTGGATATTGTGGTCAAACGGAACTAAGAAGAAAGCAAAAGTTAGGTGTCTAAACATCCTATGTTGCTTTTCAACAAGTGTTGGCTAATTTCGCGAGAGATCTTTAGTGCATTTGAAAGGTTCCGAACGTAGCATATTTTTAGAAGAGACTTTGATTCATACCTTTTCCTTTACAGAATATACATAAATTTACATTTAAACAACTCAGCTTATATGTTATATTAATTTTAGTGCTTGCTTTCGCGCATTTTCCTTTCGCTTCTTCCTTGTTCAAACGTCCACCACAGTATTGGTCTGATTAGAATATAGTGACATCCACGAGACACTTTTATTTGTATAGTAGCATATATAGTATAGAAAGTATAGTAGATTAAGAGTTTAAAGGAAGATGTTGAGTTTGGTAGAGTTGCTTTTGTGTGGTTATTTTTAAGGGAATATGGAATACTGATTTTTTTTAATAATCAATTTGTTTCCATCTGCGATTGCAATTAACGTAGGCTGTAGCATTTATCTAAACAGTCGTCCGAGAAGCAGGTGCTCTCATCCGTTTCGAGTCCATTACACAGTTTTTGGTCCATTTTTCATCCTTTCATATTCCACATCTCGCCCAACTGTGGATTACAGGTTCCAGATGCTGCTGTAACGAAGTATCTTTGATAATCGGGTGTGCAGTGCATCACTGTCCCGGATCAACATCTTTGCATTAGTAAAGGTCTTTTGAATCTGCGAGGGATCAAGGAGTAGTTGCTTTGATTCGCAAGCGTTGTAGTGTAAAAAATCCCAACAGACAGGAAAAATCTGGCCTCTACTCACTTCCACGTCCAAACTGGTCCTGTCAGATTTTTCACCAATTGTCTCTGATTTCGTTTTGAATTCACTTGTATAGGAATTTGTACGATTTCTCCGACAAAAGTTCTACACGTCGAAAAGACTTTTATGAAATCAGTAAATTTTTATTTTGAAATTGTTTTTAAAGGCAAAATACGCTTCGACACGTGGATAGATAATGGCCATAGCTACACCTCAGAGGTTTCTTGTATCTTATATTTTGCTATTACTGTTTATTGTAAGATCTAACTTGTTTATGACCACTGAATCTGTAGCTGATGACAGGCCGACTGAGCTGTCTGCAAGAACTATAACGATATTTTTTTTCTAGAAACAAGTTTCCGCCTTTTTCATGAAACTGTTTGCTGTGAGAAACTTTCCGGATCCCATGCCACTTGATGCCGATATATCGGTTCCAGAGAGCGATCCTTGTAGGAGACTTCGAAGCTTGATACCTGAATTCCCGGTCCAAGTGAAACGTGGAGGTGATGAATTCGTTAGAGAATTTCTAAGGAATTCACTATACAGTGAAGCAGAAGAAAAACTACTTTGCTATAAAGTTCCTCAACACTATACGCCCTTCCATGTCATTTCCTAATCGGTTGACCTCATCGTTTATAAACAAATGAGGATGCTTCCTTTTTTCCCCGTACGCCCATCTTTCACATGTAAGTGGCATAGCACAAGACGAAGGAAAGATTTAATCAGCGCTTTGGTTGGAAGACTAAAAGTATCCCACTTTGTCCCTTATACCGGACGTTCCTTTTTGAAGATTCTTAAGTTTTTATCCATTTTTCGCAGTGTTGTAGTGTTCCGAATATCCAAGGAACTGAGTGGTAAGCAAAAACTCGATATCACACTGTAGGTGAACCAGTGTTCCACCCACTCCGAGGACACGATCTGCCAAAACATCACCGAAGCTCCACTTTTCCACCACTAATTCTTCTACAACTTGCTATCATGGCTATAGGCCAGCAACCCGTTAACAAGTCAGGCCCCCCTATGTGCACATTGTTTCATAATCCCACTTAAGCAGACAAGAAATATGCTTACATAGTACACATGATTTCTTGTAATTTTATTGGTTGTTTTTACTACTTTTACTGTTGCTTTTAAGGCGTAATGATAATTCATATAATTTTCTGTTGTTATGTAGGGTGTGATCAGAATGAATTGCAGCAGTGATTTCATCACAATCAGCGTTCATTATGAAGTGCACTTTCTTTTTCCTTTCCTAGAATAGGAAATTTTTCTCTTCATTATCGCTTGCAGAAAACCATATCTTTGGTGAACTAAAAAAGGGAGAAGGATGGTCTGTCAACACGTATCCTTTCTCCTCCAACCATACTTCTAGTTGCGCCGTTGAACAACTCTGACGATCTTGCCTTGTTTTATTCTTTTGATAGTCGGTGGCCAGCTAGCAAACACTGTCCTTGTCATGAAATCTTGTATGCGTCGATAGCTCCATTAAAGAAGGTGCACTGGACTGCACGGAGCTCCAGTTTATATTCTTCAACTGAGGTATCGGATACTACTTTGTTTATATCTTGCCATTCCAGCACGTCGTTCTTCCTCTGTCCTTCCTATGAACAATTGGCAGCATTCACATCTCTTTACTTCTGCAAGATGTGAATTTTGAGTTACGAAATTCTCGAGATGTCTGAGTTCCACAAAGGTCGTTAAAGACTTTTAATGATAACTTTTCTAGAGATGACGCTTTGCCATCTTCGAGACAGATTTTGTTCTGAGTACAGCGGTCTTCTGATCAGGTAGGCATGAATTTCAACGTTTTTCACAGATCTGTGTGCACTAATAGGATAAACGGTAAAAGATGAAAAGCCGATCTTATTCGCTGAACAGGAACTATTCATAGGTTTGTCAATAATCAATCAAAGGCTTAGATTTCTAACTAGAGCCCCACGTGGCCGGTTTTTTTTGAACGTTGTAAAATCCGAATTAAAAATATGTTTCACATTGTCACGAGTTTTTTGTATCTCGTTTACATTTCGCTAGACAAAATTACTTCTTTAGAGTACCAGTGCTCATACGATAGCACATGTTTCGACCATCTATGAATCATTTTATTGCATTATGCTGTTTATAACTTGATGCAAGTTATCTCGTCAATGCTTACTTTTATTATAGCACTTTCTTTAGTTCACTTATGGTCATAGATAG
>JAHQIW010003342.1:0-10700 GCA_019055375.1 Parelaphostrongylus tenuis | reverse complement strand
TTGAGCACTGCTTTGGTTGGAGCTTTCCGCGTCCACTTTGCTTCTTATTAGTTCAGGGTTGAAGACTTGTTACCAGTCTTTTCCAAATACAGTAAGATCGGAGTATCCGAAGTGTTCATGTTCTAGCCTGGATATCTGAGGACCCAAGGGAGAGTGGATGGACCGACCAGCACTCAACGACATTCATAGAGAAGACGGCAAGCTTCGAACAGCAGAAGGATGCCTAGTCACGAAAAGTCCGACCACATTCGGGGATGGACGATGAAGAAGAGGAAACAAAGCGTATACACTAACTGCTTGCTGTAAGCGCTAAGGCTCTCGGCGTTGGATCAGTTCCTAAAGGATTTGACACGCATTCGTCTTCACGTAGCATTGTTTTAGGTTATCAAATCTATACCTGGCATTCAAAATGACCGCGTTGGCCTACCGATATATCAACTCAGTGCTGCCAACCTATCAGATGGGTTTAGTAGCAGATTACAAACACCGCATGGATGGCAGTTTTGGTAAGTCTTAGCGCGGGGGTCGAACCATCGACTACTTATCGATCAAACACCCGTGTGCCGCTGAGCTCTTCTAACCACTGCGCCACACTGGTTCTTGTGAAAACGTGGCTGTGTGAAACAAAATGAATAAACCAGCTTCAAGTAGGAGATAGAACAATCGATTCGTAGACGTGATGAACATTACCAGCACTTACAATATAACCTCTTTTGAATCACTGTCCTCGCATTATCGCTGCGGGACCACTTTTCGTCTGGCCGAAGTATGATTTTCGATTTCCCTCTTCAATCAAATTTGGCGCTTTTCCAGAAAAATCTTGATGGCGCAGAGCCACTGATGTGGTCGTGTCGCCCATTATTACCTTTTTTTCAGCAATTAGACTATTTGCAATGTTTCGTGGTGTTACTGATTGATTGTATATGGTTATTTTAGCGCTTATAGTGTTCGGAATGGACTGTTCAACAGACCTCTTTGTTGGTAGCAATGCACAATTTTCTCTTACAAGGTGGGAGTTCTCTCTCTCTATCTCTCAGTTACTATTTCTCCGTTACTAATTTCTGATATCAATGTAAATCATAGAGGAGGAATTAAAATGTAAAATAAAATCTCCGTTAAAGAAGATGGATGTTGAGCGATAGAAGTGAAATTATAGTATAGAGATAGATATAAGATATAAAATATTAATGTGCTAAACATAAAAAGAGAATCGAAGATTTCTATGGTAAAACTATGAGATCAGATGAATGAATATCACTAAAGAGGATGATTCTATTTCGCAAATTTGAGGGTATTTTGCATTGATCCCTAAATTATTGAGTGACAGAGCTCGTGTGTCGCGTAGCTAGGGTGTTCTGCGTTAGGGGTTCGATCTCACGCTCATGGCTTACCGAGCCATCCATCCCTCCGGGATCGGCAAATTGATACCAGACTGGTCTCAAACTTATTTGGGAGAATAAGCAGCACTGACTCGGCTCAGCAAGAGGCCACCGCGAGTCATTGTGAAGGTCAGATATGCATTCAATCATCTCAAACGAAGTTTAAAATTGAAGACGAATGCATATCGCAGATTTTCATCGTACCGCGAAAGAATTTTAGTGTTAAAATTTTGCCTCGATACTTATCTGTTAGACGGCGATAAGTGAATATTCAACCTCATTCGTTGTGCAAGGACTTTCCACAAGAGTGTAAGCAATCAATCGAAAGCTTGAATATGTGGCTAAAGCTGCACGTCGCCGGTTTTCGAAGAAACCTTTTTAAAACGCTGTAGCATTCAAAATAAAATTGTATTTCACACCCTTCCATTGCTATCATTTTTCTCATGCCTTTAATCTAAGAGCAAGGACGAAAAGCATATGAGCGTGCAGAGAAAATCTCGTAGTATCTAAGTCAATCGTTCTATATGGACTTTCCTTCAAAGCGAAAAAAATGCCTAATATAAAACAAGTTGCGCTCCACATGACTAACCCATCAGGCATCGACCCATCTACCCAGCCCATGAGTTTGGGCGGTTAACAAGCTCGCCGAATATGTAGAGCTCGATATTATTCTCCCCACTGCACTGCAGTGAAACGGCGTTACCAGAAAGCAAGCATAGCATCGAAATCACTAAAACTTACGCTATCGAATTAGTACTAATGATCTAAGGAAAGAGCTCTGTCTTGCGAGATGTAAGAACAAATGTTTTCCTTCTGCTACTGCGCTATCGGGAGAGCTCTTCCAAAAAGCGACCACGTTTTTTGGCTTCCTCGAGAATCGGGCCGTCGAAAGAGTACTAGCACTTTGAACAAGGAGTTTTGTAAGAAACGCGTGGTCGTACAAAACATGATTTTATTTTAGATTTTATAGCCTTATGAAAGGAATCTTGCAAATGCGGCGCCGTACGGCTCCAGCCGAAGATTTATGCTTTTGAATAATTACTAGCACTTTTATGAAAAATTTCTGTCCAGTGAATGGGGTCGATTAATCATTTGTCGTCGTCCAACGGATAAGTACCACAGTTCGCAACAGATTTCGACCCATTTGGCTGTTTCTGCTTCGGTGAACTCATATGGATCATGGTGAGGCATCCTGTGGACGAAACAAGTTTCTGCAACTTGATAACAATCTTTTTCTTTGCATTATATCTCTTAGAACTTTTTGTGAATTATCTCGTAAATGGTTACTTTTATTATGAGATTTTTTTCCAGTGCACTTAATGACACAGACAAACATGTCGCTCTGTCAACCATAATCCCAACTTCTTGCACATCGAGAAATCAAGCGGCTGCGGTTTTTTCTACTCTATTAAGTGAGTTTACTTTCAGTATTATTTGATCAGCTTACTCAATGGATCAAAAAAGTGCTGCATTTGCTCGTGGGTTCTAAAGTCCCCTCGAGTGAAGTATCACTGATAGGACGAAGTAGCATCCTCTTCAGTCACCGCGCGGCAGTCGGCGCGGTTGACCTGCACATGGAGCTCGTTATTTCATTGCGTTGTAGCTTCGTAATGAAGTTCAAAGATTTATCATCGGTAGGGTGATTCATGGCTATCAAATGGTAGAATATGACAAAAGAGATTTCAGTAAGGCTACCTGTAATCGAAAGAAGGCAAAAACGATCACAAAAATGACTTGGTTGCCGAAAAAGATATTGCACATTTACCTTAAGCCAAGGTTATTTTCAAAGCGGCAATTTTGAAGCTTTCAAATGACTACAGAAACATCCATAAAAAGAAGCATATGCTATTTAATAGCTGATATTATGTCTCTTTTCGCAAGGATTTTTCCTCTCTAGTCAAAACATTCTGAATTTTCGGACATATGCCATTCTTTCTACTGAAATTTTTTTTACAAAGGTCTCTTCTGTGATATTCCATTAATCAGTGATGATAAGATCTTCCAGAGGATCAATTCACCTAATGATTTTTCTTCACTTCATTGTTCTTCACTCCAATACAAATTCGCGCGGAGACTTAGCGCCGTTATTGCAGTAGCCGAGCGAGACTCCACGCCGCGAGGCATGTTGCATTATGTAGCACGTGGTAGCTAATGAATTAGGCATTTAGTATTCTTAATTATATTGCTTCGAAAACCGTTAAGGTCTTTTCGGAAAAGGTATGGTGGAAGCCGAACAAACTAGCCCCTACGGCGAAATCTGGGTACGTGGTTTCCAGTCCGTATAACACTTCTCGTGACGAACCAAACAGCCGTAATTAGAAATGAATCTCTAGTAACTCTTTGATTAGAGTAACGTAATTTTGTTGAATTGTCATTTTTTCCAAGTTTATTCGTTCGTTGTTTCCTTTCGGTGTTGTCAGAAGTCCGAACATTTCGTGAATAAATGTTTCCAGCATCGGTTGTGCCATCATCGTATATTGAATCACTAGCTAGGTTTTTTTCCTGCGAAAAAAAAACGCCACCATAAGGCTCCAGCTTTAGAATGCTGCACCATAACTCAGACGCCTTCGTTGAAGGCTTTTATCTTCGATGTTATCGGCGACTTCTTAGAAGATGTTGTAGTTTATTCATGAAGGATCGTCATGGGTATGGTAAACAATGAGGTATTATAAATCGTGGTGTCCTGCAACTTTCGTTTTGTCTTCTGTTAAATCTCGGGCCCTAGGCTTCCAAATCTTCCATCCCTCCACGACAGGCAAATTTGGAGCGAGAGTTTTCTGGGGGGGGGGGGGGGACAGCATTGATGCGTAAATGGGATGTCGTCAGTATGGACAGGTTCAGCGTTACAGACAAAGACTCCCACTCAGAGTGTTCGCTCCTGACTTCTTGGAGCATTATTTCTACCTCGTACATGCTCAAAAAAAGACTACTTCATTGAGGGCAAGGGCAATGGAGAGTCGGACTACTTGACAACTATTATTGCATCATAGATTCCAAGGTCTCCATTGTATTGTTTTCATTTTCCGTTGTGGTGACAGTAGAGTTTGTTCAAAGTCGGTTATTGTTTCATTAGCTATCGCTGTTATGAATCATTATACATGGCGTAAATGGATTAATATAGAAAGCATGTGCAAATGTCGACGTATGCTGGATACTGTGGTCAAACGGAACTTGGAAGAAAGCAAAATTTGAGTGTTTAAACATCCCATGTTGCTTTTCAACAAATGTTGGATAATTTTGCGAGAGATCTTTAGCGCATTTGAAAGGTTCCGAACGTAACAGATTTCTAGAAGACTTCGATTCATACCTTTACCTCTACAAAAGATACATGAATTTACATTCAAACAACTCAGCTTATATGTTATATTAATTTTTAGTGCTTGCTTACGCGCATTTTTTCTTTCGCTTCTTCCTTTTTGAAGCGTCAACTACGGTATTGGTCTGATTCGAATATGCTGACGTCCACGAGACAAATTTATCTGTATAGTGGCATATACAGTATAGAATGTATAGTAGACTTAGAGATTGAAGGAAAATGTTGAGTTTGGTAGAGTTGCTTTTGTGTTGTTATTTTTAAGGGAATATGGAATATTAATTTTTTCAATATTTAATTTGTTTCCATCTGCGATTGCAATTAACGGAGGCTGTAGCATTTATTTAGATAGTCGTCCGAGAAGCGGATGCTCTCATCCGTTTCGAGTCCATTACACAGTTTTTGGTCCATTTTTCATCCTTTCACATTCCACATCTCGCCCAACTTTGGATTACAAGTTCCAGATGCTACTGTAACGAAGTATCTTTGATAATCGAGTGGGCGGTGCATCACTGTCCCGGGTCAACATCTTTGCATCAGTAAAGGTCGCTTGAATCTGCGAGGGACCAAGGAGTAGTCGCTTTGAATCGCAAGCGCTGTACTGTAGAAAATCCCAACAAACAGGAAAAATCTGGCTTCTACTCACTCCCACGTCCAAACTGGTCCTGTCAGATTTTCCACCAGTTGTCTCTGATTTCGTATTGAATTCACTTGTATAGGAATTTGTACCATTTCTCCAACAAAAGTTCTACACGTTGAAAAGACTTCTATGAAAGCAGTGAATTTTTATTTTGAAATTGATTTGAGAGGTAAAATGCGCTCTGACGCGTGGTTAGATAATGGCCATAGTTACACCTCAGAGGTTTTTTAAATCCTATATTTTGCTATTACTGTTTAATGTAAGATCTAACTTGTTTATGACCACTGAATCTGTAGCTGATAATAGGCCGACTGAGATGTCTGCAAGAACTATAACGATATTTTTCTTTCTAGAAACAAGTTTCTTCCTTTTTCATGAAACCGTTTGCTGTGAGAAACTTTCCGAATTCCATGCCACTTGATGCCGATATATCGGTTCCAGAGAGCAATCCTTGTAGTAGGCTTCGAAGCTCGATACCTAAATTCCCGGTCCAAGTGAATCGTGGAGGTGATGAATTCGTTAGAGCATCTCTAAGGAATTCACTATACAGTGAAGCAGAAAAAAACTACTTTGCTATAAAATCTCTCAGCACCATACGCCCTTCCATGTCATTTCCTAATCGGCCGACCTCATCGTTTATAAAACAAATGAGAATGCTTCCTTTTTGCCCCATACGCCCATCTTTCACATGTAAGTGGCATAGCACAAGACGAAGGAAAGATTTAATCAGTGCTTTGCTTGGAAGACTAAAAGTATCCCACTTTGTTCCTTATACCGGACGTTCCTTTTCGAAGATTCTTTTGTTTTTAACCATTTTTCGCAGTGTTGTAGTGTTCCGAATATACAAGGAACTGAGTGGTAAGCAAAAACTTGATCTCACACTGTAGGTGAACCAGTGTTCTGCCCACTCCGAGGACACCATCTGCCAAAACATCAGCGGAGCTCCACTTTGCCACCACTCATTCTTCGACAGTTTACTATCATGGCAATTGGCCAACCCGTTGACAGGTCAGGTCCACTATGTGCACATTGTTTCACAATCTCAGTCAAGCAGACAAGAAATATGCTTACATAGTACTCATGATTTCTTGTAATATTATTGGTTGTTTTTACTGTTTTTACTGCTGCTTTTAAGGCGTTTATGATTACTCATATAATTTTCTGTTGTTATATAGGGTCCGAGAGCGCATGTGGCGAAGTGGTTAGAGGTGCCCTGCGTCGCACACGAGGTCAATGGTTCGATCTCGTGCTCATGGCTCCCCAAGCCATCCATCCCTCCGGGGTCGGTAAATTGGTACCAGGCAGGTCTCACACTTGTCTGGGAGGATGAGCAGCACTGATTCGGTTCAGCGCGAGGCCACCGCGAGTCATTGTAGAGGCCAGATATGCATTCAGTCACCTCAAACGAAGTTAGAAATTGGAGTCGAATGCATGGCGCATCCCTAATGGATTGATCAACGCCGAGAGCTTTATCCTTTTTAGCTTTATCTAGGGTCCGATCAAAATGAATTGCTGCAGTGAATTCATCACACTCAGCATTCATTGTGAAGTGCACTTTCTTTTCCTTTCCTAGAATAGGGAACTTTTCTCTTTATTATCGTTGGTAAAAAAAACCATATCTTTGGTGAAGTAAAAAACGGAGAAGAATGGTTTGTCAAACACATATCCTTTCTCCTCCAACCATACTTCTAGTTGCGCCGTTGAACAACTCTGACGATCTTGCATCGCCTTATTTTGTTCTTTTGATGGTAGGTGGTCAATGCTGTCCCCCCCCCCTCCCCCCTCCAGAAAACTCTCGCTCCAAATTTGCCTGTCGTGGAGGGATGGAAGATTTGGAAGCCTAGGGCCCGAGATTTAACACAAGACCAAACGAAAGTTGCAGGACACCCTCAAATCAATGCTGTGTGCATACCGGTAACCGGCATATGTCGTACAACTAACGCTGTTGCAGAGTTGAATCAAACGATTTATAATACCTCATTGTTTACCATACCCATGACGATCCTTCATGAATAAACTACAACATCTTCTAAGAAGTCGCCGATAACATCGAAGATAAAGCCTTCAACGAAGGCGTCTGAGTTATGGTGCAGCATTCTAAAGCTGGAGCCTTATGGTGGCGTTTTTTTTTCGCAGGAAAAAAACCTAGCTAGTGATTCAATATACGATGATGGCACAACCGATGCTGGAAACATTTATTCACGAAATGTTCGGACTTCTGACAACACCGAAAGGAAACAACGAACGAATAAACTTGGAAAAAATGACAATTCAACAAAATTACGTTACTCTAATCAAAGAGTTACTAGAGATTCATTTCTAATTACGGGCTGTTTGGTTCGTCACGAGAAGTGTTATACGGACCTGGAACCACGTACCCAGATTTCGCCGTAGGGGCTAGTTTGTTCGGCTTCCACCATACCTTTCCGAAAAGACCTTAACGGTTTTCGAAGCAATATAATTAAGAATACTAAATGCCTAATTCATTAGCTACCACGTGCTACATAATGCAACATGCCTCGCGGCGTGGAGTCTCGCTCGGCTACTGCAATAACGGCGCTAAGTCTCCGCGCGAATTTGTATTGGAGTGAAGAACAATGAAGTGAAGAAAATCATTAGGTGAATTGATCCTCTGGAAGATCTTATCATCACTGATTAATGGAATATCACAGAAGAGACCTTTGTAAAAAAAATTTCAGTAGAAAGAAATGGACATATGTCCGAAAATTCAGAATGTTTTTGACTAGAGAGGAAAATCCTTGCGAAAAAGAGACATAATATCAGCTATTAAATAGCATATGCTTCTTTTATATGGATGTTTCTGTAGTCATTTGAAAGCTTCAAAATTGCCGCTTTGAAAATAACCTGGCTTAAGGTAAATGTGCAATATCTTTTTCGGGCAACCAAGTCATTTTTGTGATCGTTTTTTGCCTTCTTTCGATTACAGGTAGCCTTACTGAAATCTCTTTTGTCATATTCTACCATTTGATAGCCATGAATCACCCTACCGATGATAAATCTTTGAACTTCATTACGAAGCTACAACGCAATGAAATAACGAGCTCCATGTGCAGGGTCAACCGCGCCGACTGCCGCGCGGTGACTGAAGAGGATGCTACTTCGTACCTATCAGTGGATACTTCACTCGAGGGGACTTTAGAACCCACGAGCAAATGCAGCACTTTTTTGATCCATTGAGTAAGCTGATCAAATAATACTGAAAGTAAAACTCACTTAATAGAGTAGAAAAACCGCAGCCGCTTGATTTCTCGATGTGCAAGAAGTTGGGATTATGGTTGACAGAGCGACATGTTTGTCTGTGTCATTAAGTGCACTGGAAAAAAATCTCATAATAAAAGTAACCATTTACGAGATAATTCACAAAAAGTTCTAAGAGATATAATGCAAAGAAAAAAGATTGTTATCAAGTTGCAGAAACTTGTTTCGTCCACAGGATGCCTCACCATGATCCATATGAGTTCACCCGAAGCAGAAACAGCCAAATGGGTCGAAATCTGTTGCGAAACTGTGGTACTTATCCGTTGGACGACGACAAATGATTAATCGACCCCATTCACTGGACAGAAATTTTTCATATAAAGTGCTAGTAATTATTCAAAAGCATAAATCTTCGGCTGGAGCCGTACGGCGCCGCATTTGCAAGATTCCTTTCATAAGGCTATAAAATCTAAAATAAAATCATGTTTTGTACGGACCACGCGTTTCTTACAAAACTCCTTGTTCAAAGTGCTAGTACTCTTTTCGACGGCCGCCGATTCTCGAGGAAGCCAAAAACGTGGTCGCTTTTTGGAAGAGCTCTCCCGATAGCGCAGTAGCAGAGAAGGAAAACATTTGTTCTTACATCTCGCAAGACAGGAGCTCTTTCCCTTAGATCATTAGTAACTAATTCGATAGCGTTAAGTTTTATAGTGATTTCGATGCTATGCTTTGCTTTCTGGTAACGCCGTTTCACTGCAGTGCAGTGGGGAGAATAATATCGAGCTCTACATATTCGGCGAGCTTGTTAAACCGCCCAAACTCATGGGCTGGGTAGATGGGTCGATGCCTGATGGGTTAGTCATGTGGAGCGCAACCTTGTTTTATATTAGGCATTTTTTTCGCTTTGAAGGAAAGTCCATATAGAACGATTGACTTAGATACTACGAGATTTTTCTCTGCACGCTCATATGCTTTTCGTCCTTGCTCTTAGATTAAAAGGCATGAGAAAAATGATAGCAATGGAAGGTGTGAAATACAATTTTATTTTGAATGCTACAGCGTTTTAAAAAGGTTTCTTCGAAAACCGGCGACGTGGCAGCTTTAGCCACATATTCAAGCTTTCGATTGATTGCTTACACTCTTGTGGAAAGTCCTTGCACAACGAATGAGGTTGAATATTCACTTATCGCCGTCTAACAGATAAGTATCGAGGCAAAATTTTAACACTAAAATTCTTTCGCGGTACGATGAAAATCTGCGATATGCATTCGTCTTCAATTTTAAACTTCGTTTGAGATGATTGAATGCATATCTGACCTTCACAATGACTCCGCGGTGGCCTCTTGCTGAGCCGAGTCAGTGCTGCTTATTCTCCCAAATAAGTTTGAGACCAGTCTGGTATCAATTTGCCGATCCCGGAGGGATGGATGGCTCGGTAAGCCATGAGCGTGAGATCGAACCCCTAACGCAGAACACCCTAGCTACGCGACACACGAGCTCTGTCACTCAATAATTTAGGGATCAATGCAAAATACCCTCAAATTTTGCGAAATAGAATCATCCTCTTTAGTGATATTCATTCATCTGATCTCATAGTTTTACCATAGAAATCTTCGATTCTCTTTTTATGTTTAGCACATTAATATTTTATAATCTTATATCTATCTCTATACTATAATTTCACTTCTATCGCTCAACATCCATCTTCTTTAACGGAGATTTATTTTACATTTTAATTCCTCCTCTATGATTTTACATTGATATCAGAAATTAGTAACGGAGAAATAGTAACTGAGAGATAGAGAGAGGAGAACTCCCACCTTGTAAGAGAAAATTGTGCATTGCTACCAACAAAGAGGTCTGTTGAACAGTCCATTCCGAACACTATAAGCGCTAAAATAACCATATACAATCAATCAGTAACACCACGGAACATTGCAAATAGTCTAATTGCTGAAAAAAAAGGTAATAATGGGCGACACGACCACATCAGTGGCTCTGCGCCATCAAGATTTTTTCTGGAAAAAGCGCCAAATTTGATTGAAGAAGGGACGAAATCATACTTCAGTGACCAGACGAAAATGTGGTCCCGCAGCGATAATGCGAGGACAGTGATTCAAAAGAGGTTATATTGTAAGTGCTTGGTAAT